>CM068838.1:2470000-2560000 GCA_028554795.2 Sinohyriopsis cumingii | reverse complement strand
GTCTGTTGCTTTGAAGTGTGATTGTCAATGTGACTGTGAATATGACTAGAGCTGTCTGAAGCTGTCTAAAGTTGTTTAGAGCTGTCTGGAGTTTCCAGATTATTTAAGGCTGCGTGCTGTCGATACGGATGTATGTACGTATGTCTGTGCCACGGACGTAGACGTAGCAAATTAAAAACGGTGCTGTATGCTATCTGTACGTGTGTATACGAATGACTGTACACGTGGTGGATTCATAAAGGGTGCGAGCGGCCGATAAGAGAGTGGGTCAATCCAAGGAGTTGTGCGACTGTACAAGGGGTCTAGAAGCATACGTTTGGATCAATTGCTGTTCCAATTGCATTTTTATATTCATAAGATTATTTTGAATCTTAGTTGTGTTCATAAGATTATTCTGAATCTTAGTTGTGTTCATAAGATTATTTTGAATCTTAGTTGTGTTCATAAGATTATTCTGAATCTTAGTTGTGTTCATA
Organism: Sinohyriopsis cumingii; assembly: GCA_028554795.2. NCBI lineage: Eukaryota > Metazoa > Mollusca > Bivalvia > Unionida > Unionidae > Sinohyriopsis > Sinohyriopsis cumingii. Next base: position 2,559,524 of record CM068838.1, on the reverse strand, counting down.
AGATTATTTTGAATCTTATTAGAGTTCATATTCGAGATTATGTTAATCTCTCTTATAGTGTAAAATACTGTTTGAAGCGTATCTGCAGCCCATGAGGTTTCTTGGATCTGTACTTCATATTGATTTAATATTTTGGTTTATTTTCAATGTGTGAATGTTGTGTAGAGTGATCTGAGTTAATCGTATATTGATAGCGTGAGAGAATCATTGTATTTTTACATCATATATTTTTCTTTATTAATTCATTTCATAAATTTCCATCTTTTTCACATTGTGTTTGTCTGATTCATTTAGTCCAAAAACCCACTCGGTTTCTATTCTGCGACATTGAAGAGTTGATGTTCTTTGGATTCATAATATGTCTGCTGCAAATAAAATCGACAGGACAGCGTTAAGTTCGGAAAAGCCATGATTATGATTTGACCACTTCATCTTTGTTTCAAGGTTGACACCAAACTATAATCTAATGGCGAGGATTTGGTGCTGATATTTCTTTACGTATGTTTCAGATAAGTATATCAGATATGTATACATAATTCTCAGCAGTCCTGCTTTCTGTGCCAGATTATCACTCATCTCCTGAGAATTAGAAACACAAACCATTACAACTGAAACATTATGATTGGCTTGAATCGTATTATTAAGACTAAGATTCATATGTAAAGAAAGAGATGCATGTTTTAATCGGATAACTAATCTTGTCCATAGATCCCACACACACATAACTCAAACGACCTACTCAACCATATCGTGACATTTTGTTGTGCATGAGAGAATGGTGGATGTGTAACTAGGAATGGCAGAATAATTTGAGCCACTACAAGGTTATCATAAATGTTGGCATATAGCCCAACTCAGACGAAACTCTACATTTTCAAATCTGATTCACGCTTGGACATCTGACCCAATTAAAACTTATATTGGTAGGAAAGTTTGAATTTGAACATTTGAATATCTGTCCTTGGGACATATTGGCATGAAAGTCAAAAGTACACCAACTGATAAATAGTGCCGTGAAGATATAAGTACACCATCTACTAATTGTGATACGGAGTAATGAAGACCAAAGTATGCTGTGTGTGACAAGGTGTCTTGAAGATCAAGTATACGATTCGCTAATTGGGACATACTGCCATGAAAATTCATGACACTTCATAAAATGCTGCTCATGCAGCTCATGATTATTCCTCTCTAAATTTATTTTGGTAAATATCCATCTCAGTTTATACAAGTACTTCCAACTTTAGGAATCAAACTGATAAGAAATCATTATCTCTTCCTACATGTATTTATTGTAAGAAGAAAGGGCGCATTATTTCTGACTGGTTGAAAAATAATCAAGAGAGTTATTCCAAATGCTCTTATTTCTATGAAGTCAAGTTTACGGTCATTTATTGACAGCAATACAATGGTTGGATGAAACAAATCCCAGTCTGATTTTATTATTGCAAATTATGAACCATTCACATCAGAATCTTCTGTATCACTTATTGGTGATTCTGCCAAGTCTATCCCTATTAAAATATTAAGGGACACAGGAGCTTCTAAGTCATTTGTTATATTATCAGGCACATTGCCATTTTCCCTTTCTAGTGAAAGTGTTCTTATGCAGGGGGTAGCATGCAACTATGTAAATGTTCCTCTCTACTGTGTAAATTTGTCATCAGTAGCGATTTGAAAATTTTCGGAAAAAGTACCATAGTAAGATCCATGCCATAATTGCAGAAAACTATGAAAAACATACATTTAAATTTGCTTCTTACCTGGATCTGCAGGTAAATATTTTGTCACAAATCGGCTAAATTCATAGTAGTATTACAAGAGTATAGACAAAAACAAATTGATAAATTATTTATGCGTAACATTCACTTTAACTAGCCTACATGTCTACAGTAACTTTCACGAATAGTGGTAAAGTCCACAAATGATGACTGTTGTGTTATCCTCGATCTTACATGGTTCGTCCCTTAACGACGGTCCGCTGCAACGTGATTTTAAGTTTAGAAACATCCCTCTCCTTTAACACTTTTCTGTCAAATAACATCCTTCAGTTACACAAATACGTTACATTTTTTTTTTTAAATGCCATGTTTTAAAATTTCAACTGGTCCAATACTTATGTAGTATCAAAATAAAATTAATCTAGGACAAGTGGTTTTATTCAAGAAGTCTATATTCTGTTTCATGTCACATTTATGCAAAAATTACATTTACACATTTGAATTATTATATATTTTTTTCACTGTTATTAAATAACAAAGATTTTGTTCCCTTACATTAAATATTGCAGTGAAAAGTTTCATTTTGTATCGTTTTCCATTTTTCGTTCATTTTTTCCTTCCTAACATGACATAAGAAGTGCATGTTATGGTAATAAAGTTTTTGTGTTGCAGTGACAAAAAATATGTCTTGGGTTTCCTGGTAATAAAAAGGTCCAGTAAAAAAAACTTGAGCAGTGGCCCTGACGTGAAAAATGGCCCTCACTTGAATAGATAACACTCAACTGCAAGGCCACAAATTTGAGGCAAAAATGGCAATAGTCGAACCTGACATTTCTATTGTGCTTCTTTTATTTGAAATGTAGTATGTATTTAAATTTTATTTTGTCAAATATTTCTTAATCAGTACTAACTGTCACTGTTGAAGAAAGGTATTGTACCAGTTAGTGTCATCAGGATCTCAAATCAAGCCTGTTTAAGTTGAGAGAAAAATGATGCACGAACCTCTCTGATCGGCACAAAATTAAGACTGTCTAGCTTGAAATATTAGTGTTGAATCTTAAGAAGGTCGCACGAGAAAGGATTGTATTATTATATTATTATATAGAACATGTGTGACAAGTAAATTTTTAACAATCATATGAGCCCCTGTGATGATGAATAAATGCGTACATGACACAAGCCTCAAAATGATCGTTAATCTGTGTTTTGATCAGAACTTGGAAAACTTTTCCTTTTTAAGGGGTACCCGGTTGTTAATTATATTACCCGGGTTATTATCGAATCGGCAGGTACCCGATTACCTATTGGCATCTTTAGTCATCATACTTAATACCAGGACCCATGACAGTCAGAACAGTGACTTTTTACCACTAGGAGTATTCATTTATTATTAATATTACTGTGACCTAGCTGGAGATAAAGTTGTTGTTGTTCCTAAGTCATATCAACAGAAAATTCTGGTCATTAAGGAGTCAAAACTTCCAAACTACTGTTTTGGATTTTGTGAGGCCTCTCTTTGTAGCGAGCATGCTACTCTGCACACACGAAAGATGTAATTGAAGAATTCACAGGATTTGGCAGTTATAATGGTATCAAGGGGAGATTGATCGCTATGTAGCTGCCACCAAGGTGGGCAGATAATAAGCTTTATAGCTAGAAGGTTTTAATCTGGAACGGCTGGATTTGCACAGTAGTAGTTCTCATGATAGAGTAACGTATTTGAAGATGAAATAAATTTCCTGCCAGTATCATCCAATAACAAATTATAGAAAAGCAAAGTCTACTTTTTGTGTGTCAAGGTATTTACATTTAACACAGCTGTGGCTGAGTGGGAATTTGAACATTTTTTTTCAGATCTGAAATATATATTCCATTTAGCACTTAAAATGAACCTAATAGTGAACAAGTGATTGCTAGTCTACCATATATCAAAGAATTTTCACACTCAAACTTACATGCTGACATCTGATTGTTCAGTGATTAGACACCATCCAATCAGAAGTCAGCATTTTCAATTCAGCTCATGTTTCAGTACAATAACATTTTGTACTGACACCAGAGGATCAATGTTTGTTCCAATTCTGACCTGGAGATCATAACATTATTGCTAGAACCAATCAAATACAAGCATTCAAAATTTATTTCATTTGTGATTGGTCTAAACATTGGAAAGATTCAGTCATTATTTCCAGGCCTGAATTTGATCCAGTAACAGAGACCTTGCTCTGTTGCTGTCAAATGGCAGATCTTTGCTGATGTTGTTCATTTACCCGATTATGATATTCTGGCAAAAAGAATAACCATTAAAATTTAGCAATGTTATCAAAGTTAAAATGGTTCATTGCATCACGATCTTTTTTTTTGCAAAGAATATTTGTCAACTATGACACAAAGAAACAACACAGTGAAGCTAAAAGATGACAGAATAGTTAAGTAAGAAAGAAAGAATAACTTGAAACAGAGTAACAAAGAAATTCTAAATAGAACTGAAAATTAAAAGAACAAAGATAATCTAAACATAGGTTACATCTATTTCAGAAAGATACACTTGTTTGTTTGGGAACTGCTGTATCTGAATCATGGTAACTTTTTTGGAACTGATAACTTATTTATTCGTTGTTATTTTTCTGTCTGTGTCCACAGCAGAAATACTATCAGTCTGGTCCTCTGTGATTATGGGACTATTCAAATGAATAGGAGTGTGACGACAGGTCCTTTCAACACTTTTAAAATCCAATCCTGGTGGATATATTGTTGTTTTTGTCTTTATTTTCATAAGACTCATCAGCAGTTGTGGAAGCATTCCTACATGGCATCACAAGAATCTGACAATTCTGAAGAATGATAACCATCAAGGGCCCAATTTAAAGAGAATCTGTCTTAAAAAAGTAATGGAGAATGAAGATTGTGTACACTCAATCCAGATCTATAACTGACAAAACTGGGGGACCTTGATAATATTTATTTTGTGAATGACTGAATCAAATGTCTTTACGGCTCTTGTCTGTAAGAAGACTATCATCAGTCTGTTCTAGATGTTTGTAGAAAGTCAAAGTATGAATCTGCCTCTTCTGTTGGAATTACTCCAGCTGTGCTAAAACTCTGATCGGTAAGTCCAGCTTTTCTGATGAATCAATACACCAATTGTTCAGAACTACTATCCAAATCACTGTGTGAACTAGTTCTTTGAGGAGGGGTTATCTTCCTTGTGTAAAAAACATTGATCGCTTTCTGTGTTAACACAGTCACCAATTTCTGATGCCATTATGTCTGCCATTCTCTTCACTGTGGTAGACTCACAGAAGTCTCTCATGAACATGGGTGGAACACTTTCTTATCCAAAGGATTGTCGGTCACTCTTTCGTATAAGTTCTGGAAGCTCTAGCACTTGCACGGACACTCCATGCTGGTCATCTAGGCACCTGCAGGATGCAGATTTTGAAGCTGACACAAGTCATCATCTGGAGAATAAATTATGAATTATTAATAATTTCATTAACACTATTTTGTAAAATTAATAACAGGTATGAAGGTAACTGAATGTAGCAGTGTGTGTGTGTTTGTGATTTGGATTTTTAGCGTAGCTAAATTAAAAAATTTTAGTCATATTGCTATGATGTCTGCAGTGTGGCAGTTTATGGTGATGTCTAGCACTGGGGCATCATGGTGCAGACATGTAGCATGATGTCCCACCAAGTCACATTATCCTGACACTAGGCCAACCAGTCCTAACACTAACATCTTAATGCTGAGCACCAAGTGAGGCAGCTGTAAGTACCATTTGTAAAAGTCTTTGGTATGACTTGGCTGGCGATTGAACCCACAACCTCCCACATCCAAGGTGGATGCTCTAACAACTAGGCCACCGGAGTGGTACTGAATGCAGCATGTAAATTTACTATATGCATATTACAATAAATATTACAGCTAAATACCTTCATTTAGAATTTTACATAAATTAAACATTTAGAAACACTAAATTTCTGAGTTTCCTTGTAATACAAGTTCTAAAACTATTTTGTGTGGTGAGGCATTATTCACTGCCTGATGATCCAGAATAATCAATAAGCGCTGTTCTGGCATGATAATGCATGCACATTCAGAATATTTTGTCTCTTTTTGATGTTCTGAAAGAGATTTGGAGGGGATCAATGTGCCAGTTCCTCAACTGAAAGTTTTTTGGTCAATGAACATCCGACTAGATGTGCAAAGAACAGATTCTTACAAATCCAATACATGTATATTGAAAATACCAATTATGACCATTTTATAATGAAGTACCTGTACTTTAAAGTTTTAAAGTGATTCATGTAATTTGATAGTGAAAATATGCATGAAATCATTTTGTTTCAATAAACAGAAACCAGCGCTTATGCTCCTGTTAGTAATGACATGTTATCTACTGACAGCTATGTCTTGACGTTTTAACAGATATGCACTTGAAGGCAATTCAGAATCATCATTATTTACACAAGAGTTTTTTTTCTATCATGCGTTACAAAAGGCAGAGAAGATTCCTATTGTAAATATGCAGTGACTTAGTGAGGATTGAGCAAACATTTTGTAACTCTAGTCCAATGAATGAACACGTGAGCCAATGACTGTCTGCATGGCAAACCCTTTTACTAGCAGCAGGTTAACAAGAAATGGTACTCTGGTAAATCAACAATTCCAAACAATGCTACCCCTAGCCAATAGCAGGTAACAAGAAATGGTACTCTGGTAAATCAACAATTCCAAACAATGCTACCCCTAGCCAATAGCAGGTAACAAGAAATGGTACTCTGGTAAATCAACAATTCCAAACAATGCTAACCCTAGCCAATAGCAGGTAACAAGAAATGGTACTCTGGTAAATCAACAATTCCAAACAATGCTAACCCTAGCCAATAGCAGGTAACAAGAAATGGTACTCTGGTAAATCAACAATTCCAAACAATGCTACCCCTAGCCAATAGCAGGTAACAAGAAATGGTACTCTGGTAAATCAACAATTCCAAACAATGCTACCCCTAGCCAATAGCAGGTAACAAGAAATGGTACTCTGGTAAATCAACAATTCCAAACAATGCTACCCCTAGCCAATAGCAGGTAACAAGAAATGGTACTCTGGTAAATCAACAATTCCAAACAATGCTACCCCTAGCCAATAGCAGGTAACAAGAAATGGTACTCTGGTAAGTCAACAATTCCAAACAATGCTACCCCTAGCCAATAGCAGGTAACAAGAAATGGTACTCTGGTAAATCAACAATTCCAAACAATGCTACCCCTAGCCAATAGCAGGTAACAAGAAATGGTACTCTGGTAAATCAACAATTCCAAACAATGCTAACCCTAGCCAATAGCAGGTAACAAGAAATGGTACTCTGGTAAATCAACAATTCCAAACAATGCTAACCCTAGCCAATAGCAGGTAACAAGAAATGGTACTCTGGTAAATCAACAATTCCAAACAATGCTAACCCTAGCCAATAGCAGGTAACAAGAAATGGTACTCTGGTAAATCAACAATTCCAAACAATGCTACCCCTAGCCAATAGCAGGTAACAAGAAATGGTACTCTGGTAAGTCAACAATTCCAAACAATGCTAACCCTAGCCAATAGCAGGTTAACAAGAAATGGTACTCTGGTAAATCAACAATTCCAAACAACAATGCTACCCCTAGCCAACAGCAGGTAACAAGAAATGGTACTCTGGTAAATCAACAATTCCAAACAACAATGCTACCCCTAGCCAACAGCAGGTAACAAGAAATGGTACTCTGGTAAATCAACAATTCCAAACAATGCTACCCCTAGCCAATAGCAGGTAACAAGAAATGGTACTCTGGTAAGTCAACAATTCCAAACAATGCTACCCCTAGCCAATAGCAGGTAACATGCAGAAAAAAAATCAACTTAACATATGATGTCTACCTATTCTAACAACAGAAAAATTAAGGGATTAAACCATGAACCCCTTTGAATGTACTACACAAATGCATGGCCACTTGTCAATTAAGAAAGTAAACAAGAAAGAATGACAGTCGTAGTGACCATTATACTGAAACAAAACATTTAAAAAGGTAATAACTGTCACCTTAACTAAACCCAAAAAAGATGGGAGACGATGTTGTTATGAAATCACTTCATCACTTGTGGAGCTATGTTCATCACAAGCATCATTTCAATGTATTAATTTACATATCTAAAACAGAGTTGACAAAACAAATAAATGAGACAACGTATGTATCAGAATGTTTTGAATGGTTCCTAAGCTATCGTGGTTACAAGAAATGGCTGTAATAGAGATTTAGTAAAAGAAGGTCATTCACTCAAACACAGCTGGATTAAAAATAAATCTTTAAATGGCAAATCTACCTGTAATTAGAAATTCGCCTACGGAATGCCATCATTTATACTGAACGACTCAAGAGCAACTGTGACTACGACAAAATGTTGGATTGACAGACAGTTGGCCCCTGTATCATAATGTAAGGCCCCAATAAAGACTAGCATCTTACCATTATTTGGGTGTCTTCTGACCTCGCTCTTCTGCGATGCAAATGTGGCCTTTGGTAGCATCTTTGCCTACATTTGATTCTTTGCTACAATTGCGGTGGACTCTTTTTTCAATAAACACAAAGAGAGATGATCTACGCCTTTGGTTTCCTGTAAGGACAAGTAGAAAATAAAATGTAAGATCCAGGCAGATTTATAAATAGGCTACACTGCCTCACTATCAAGAAAAAGTACAAAAATATAAAAATTAAAATCAACATTTTAATATGATACATGTTGATTAATATTACTACTATTATCGAATGATAAATAATATATTACAAACATCATAATAAATTCAATGTACATTATCCAAACAAGACCAGTTGATAGCATTCACTGTTGTGATCTGATTCAAGCAATGCGATTTGTAATTCACTAGAATCCTTTAATACTTAAAGCTCATTCATGCTGATCTAATTAACCTCTGAAGCAATTATTTAAAAATTTGGTAACAGTTTGTCAAATCCATCCTTTTTACATCAAATTACCTGGTTGTAGGGTACATATTGTCTTGTGTGGTATTTACCATTCCATATACACTCAACGGTCTTTCATCAGGTCACGTTTCCAATCTCAAGGTGTAAACAATAATTTGCTATTATATCAGGTACACTTACCATACAGTTGGTATTTTTTTGCAGACATACACTTCAGCACTTTATTGTGGCAAGTTAATGATTATAGATCTAGACCAATTAAAATATTTAAGCTAAAGGTAAGCAGTGTTTTACAAACTCAATAAATGACTATCTGTCCATTACTAAAAATTCCAGTTTACAGCAAATCATCAATTGCTTGTCAAATGTAACTTACCTTGACAATCATTTCTGGACACAACTACAACTCGCTGGTTGTCCAGTGAAGACACCAGACCTTCTAAATCTAGAAAAGCTGTAGGATCAGACTGAAAGATATAGAAAATATTTCCATGTTAATCACAAAAAAAGCTGTCAAATTTGAAAAATTACTAATGCCGATCCAAAGCAGTTCTATCACTTGGGTATTTGCAATGATTATTTTGATGATGATGACTGAAGTCCCACAAACGTGGAAAACTTAATTACAATATTCACCCCACCCCACCCATTTGGAATACGTAACACAAAGGGGCATTAATTACAGAATATATGGTACATCTTTGCACATTAATGGTGTTCACAACCACAAAATTGTTATGTATTTCAATATGATAGTATATATTTCAATGTGATGATATGTATTACAATATGACGATAAACAAAAAATTAAAAAAATTATAACATGCAAATACCAATTTCTCCTTGCAAAAAAAAGAAAGACAGTTTGTCCACTTCAAAGATGTATGCCTCATCAAATTAAATGGTATATATAATATGTATTAATTATAGTAATTATTAATTTAATCTATTCTCATGGTAGGAAACTTGTTCATTTGGAAATCACAATGAATAAGGCAAACATTTTCTATTTTAAGTAACTGATTTCTCCCAATCAGTAAGCTCACAATCCAAAAGGCTGTCAGACTGAATTCAAACAAACATTTAATGTGAATTCATTTTACATTGATTATGAAAGGATGTATTACATTTTGTAATTTTATATTTACTCTCTTAAATCTAAAACTCAAATGTAAAAGAAGCTAGAATGTTCATTTTTAGCCACATTTCGAAAGTTATGTGCCATGTACCATGAATGAGACAACATACAAAGTCAACTGCATCTAAAGTTCTTCAATTATCATTAGGGGTTGTGGCAATGCTAAATGCAAAAAGGAAATGCTCTTACCAAGTAAATTTCAATACTATCCATCTTAAATCCATATTTGTGCAGAATTGGTTTGAGGACTACTCGGATCACTCTAGTAGGCTTGACCTTGACATCTATTGATTTCTTGTTGGGCAGGTCTATCCAGAACAGGACTCGTTTCTTGACAATAACCTCCTTAGATCCGAACATCTGGGTATCTTTCGATGGGTTCCGTGGCTGGAAAAAGGATTAAAGATCTTAGTGTTGATAATCACATTTAAGTATTGGTATTTATAAAGGATTAAAGATCTTAGTGTTGATAATCACATTTAAGTATTGGTATTTATAAAGGATTAAAGATCTTAGTGTTGATAATCACATTTAAGTATTGGTATTTGATAATCACATTTAGGTATTGGTATTTATTACCATCTGATTATCACTCATACATTCTTGTAAAATCTTATCAATGAAATTTTAGTATTTTTCTTCAACGTGTGTTTGTGTCTGTGTCTTTCCAATAGGTTCCCAAGTGTCCGTGGTTCTTACTGGACACTGTCCCAAATTCTTCAACCATAATACTAGCCACCATGTATAACAACAATGTATCAAAAAATGGCATTAAAACCACCACAAAATCAATATTTATTAGAAAGTTGTGACCCTGAATTGGTTTTCCTGGGGATAAACAGAGACTCTGGGGCTTTTCTTTTTTGCATATCTAACATCTTTTCATGCAAAGCTGGCAAATATGGCAAAGTATGTACGCACACACAAACAAAATTAATCTACCATTTTAATTTGTATAATGATCATCCAATTGATGATGAATATTGCATCAGATCATCTTTAAAGTTCTGATTATATAATAAAACAACACTTTTTGCCAGCAATGGCTCTGTTTTGAAGTCAACATTTACCAGCAAATGTATCTAACATATAGCAACACATTGATGTCTTTTTGAGGGCTGAGCTTTCTTCCTTGAAGTGCTGTGGCTACTGCCTACACTTGAGTTAAGGGTTAGATTAGTGGGCAAAGTTAAGGTGGTGGAGGAGGACCTCGTGGTGTTGTTATTTACCTCTCTTTCTTTGTTCTTCTTCTCTTTTTTAGCCTCAGTATCAGACTTCATACTGCTCTGACTGGCCTCTGTAAAATAATGTGTTCTACTCAGGCATGATTGAACTTGTATTTATGCATTTACCAAGCATTCATTGCAATAATATGATTATTTATTATCACCATTAAAGGAAGGATTAATAAAATATTTTAGTTCTCCTACAAAACGTCCACATTTTAAGCACAACAACAATCTAATAAATCATATATACTGTTTAGCACATCAGCAGCCAGAATATATTCTGTCCAAATGTGATGTGTATTGGCATTTTCTTATAACCAATTTGTGTTGACAGTTTAATTTGCAAACTTTGTTGTATTAGAAACCTTTCATAATGTAGTATTTTATTAGCATTACATACTCTGTCTCCAAGGTAGTAGTGACCTCCTCCTCTTTCCTTTATCCTCATTTTCCTCTCCCTGAAAGAGAATGCTAAATGAAGACATGGTACCAAATGTAAGATGAACAGAAAAATATAACCTAGTCCCAAACTCACCATGTGGCAAGTCATAAAAAGTTCAGCCATTTATAGACTGAATCTGAACTCTTTCAAAAAGATTCAGGAAACTTTGCAATTGTTGATAGCAGGAGCTAAAACTCTTCTTTTATTGGCAGAAAAGAAAAATAGGGTGCATGCTTAGCAACCTTCCATAATTTCATATTTTATGAGCATTACATACTGTGTCACTGTGTCTTCAATGTGGTAGTTTTAAAACTAAGTTTGATAAATAATGGCAAGTGGGTCTTGGTGTATTATACAAAATGTACAGCTTGGACATACCTATTGATAAACACACAAATACAGACATGAAGAAACTAAATTGTGCAACTTAGCAAATTCTTAAACAGGGATATTATCCATTATTGGTATGCACAAATTTGGGCGAACTGTAAAACTTCAGATCTCAAAGTTATTAGTGTTCTTTGCTTGTAGCCGGGTAGATATGCCAATGTTACTTATTGTTTATACTCGCATATAAGCTGAATAATTTATTACAAATAAATGCCTGGAATAAGGGTGGGGGTCAGATTACCTGCAGACCAAGGTCGATACTTTAAAAAAAAATTGTAATGGCTGTAAATCTTCAGACATTTAAAAGTAATTTTTTTCCATGTCCTAAAATTGATATGCATCTAAGAAACCTTTTTTTTATGTCTGAACACTTATTAAACTGCTATAAAATATGATAATTTTGTTATTATTTTGCATCAGCATCTTTTCTGATTTCTAAGAATATAAATCAGTGTCTACCTTCTTCTTCGAGTCTTTTTCTTTCTCATCAGTTTCTTTTCCATTTTTATTTTCTTCTTGTGAAATATCCAGTGGTTTTCCCTCCACCTCCCTAAGCAGACAGGTCTTATAGAGATCGGACTTGATGAATCTGGCATAGCTGTCCTGCTTCATTAGTCGGTAGATCTGCAATACAGAACTATGACACTTAGCATCTAAAATGGTATAACACCTCATATAATTAACTTGCACCACATTAGGTCATCACACACACATATACATTTATCTCTCTCTCTCTCTCATATATCTATATCAATGTAATTTTTCCTGATACAAAACATGCTGGCTAGAATGGACTGTAGTTAACCTAAAAGCAATGAAAATTACAACTACATGTTTCATTAAATTAATGGAAAATAATAGATCATCCATAAATTTACCTTTTTCTGCAAAAGTGATCATTCTTACCTGATGCTGGGCCACATCAAATATTTGAGGAGTTGGGACATCCAACTGAGAGTCTGCTTGTTGCCTAGCAACACTATCAATATTCACAGGCTCTGAGGCACGTACAGATAGATGTTTATTGAAGATTTCTTTTGCCTGCACATTTCTCTGGAAGAGATATAAAAGAAAACTTGAATAAATATTATTTTATATGGTACAATTCATACAAAACTGATGCACTAGATCAAATAATTGAAAGGTAACAAAAAAGTTTAACTAAAAATATATTATCAGGTGTAACTTATAAACAATCAGACTAACTTAATAAACTACCCTGGCACTTTCATTTTATTTAGTAGTATTTTTTTTAATAGCAAGACAGACAGCTTTATATATATGGGGGTGGGGTAGTACTAATTTCAGGTTATGTAATTTATTTTCATATGTAACTTTTAAACATAATCAACAGATTTAACAAACTACCATGCACTTTGATTTTAATTCATACTACTTTTCTTTATTAGAAAGAATGATAAATAATTTGATGACATTATATATATATATATATATATATATATATATATATATATATATATATATATATATATATATATATATTGGAGGGAAAATGTATTAACATAGTATTAACTGATATATTTTTAACCACATTTTACTTGTGCATATATTTTTGTTGGATTTTAAAAAAAGAAAATAAACATATACTTAGTAAGCATCATGATGTTTTCTTTTATCCCATATTGCCAGGTATTGCATTATAATCAATTCAAGTACAATGCTTTTAAAATACATTTGTCAGTCAATGGATATTAAATTTGTATAATCTGGGTCCATAGCAGTCTTATACTGTATATACCCATTTATAAGTCAAGTCAACTGCAAACTTCACAGACCCAGATCTGCTGTCACATAATATGCTGCAGATCTTGGTCTGTATAGTTTGTAAATGGTAATCAACACAACAAGCGATGTAGACCCTGGTCTGCAGGCACATTATGTGACAGCAGATCTGGGTCTGTTTAGTTTGTAAATGGTAATCAACACAACAAACAATGTAGACCCTGGTCTGCAGGCACATTATGTGACAGCAGATCTGGGTCTGTTTAGTTTGTAAATGGTAATCAACACAACAAACAATGTAGACCCTGGTCTGCAGGCACATTATGTGACAGCAGATCTGGGTCTGTTTAATTTGTAAATGGTAATCAACACAACAAACAATGTAGACCCTGGTCTGCAGGCACATTATGCTTTGGTAGATCAGGATCTTTGTTGTTTTTTACAATCTGACATGACATGTAATCAATTACATATTGGTATCTGGAATTGCGGTATGATGAAGAGCATTATAATGAGAGTGAGCTGTAAACAGTGAGTTCAGGAATGAGACAAATTTTTGTCTTTATCTCACATGAACAATTTTATCTTTTAAGGACAGCATCTTTTTGTTTAAGTAAACAAAGCAAATTTTGCCAGCTGGCAATCGAAAAAAGCGAAAAATGTGACTACCAGAGTCAGCATATCATAGCATCAATCAAGACCAATAACAATAAAATGGCGTCAAAATTCCTGACTATATGCAATGGATTTTACATTCAACCAATCAAAAGGCATGTTATAGTTTACATTATGAATTTTTGCTTAATATCAGCAACCTGCATTAGGCATATGACAGCCCAGATCTAGCATTAGGCATATGACAGCCCAGATCTAACATTAAGCATATGACAGTCCAGATCTAGCATTAGGCATATGACAGCCAGATCTAGCATTAGGCATATGACAGTCCAGATCTAGCATTCATGTAACCACTGGGCATAATATTTGCTGGTTATAGAGAGCTGGTAGGTCTTGCAAAGTAAACAAGACAAAAACTAGGTTTAGTTAGGAAACGTTCTACTCTACCATCTCTTGACTGGTGATCTGTTTATATTTTTCCACTGTCGTCCAGAAGATGATGTTCTCCTCACTGAATTCCTTTTTCAAGAACTCCTGTAATGAACAAAATTACTTAACTGAAGCAGTGGAAAACCGATATTCTTACAACCCATCTTCACCAGCCAAGGTTTCGATTGATAACCCTATCTACACCGTGGCAGATCAAAGATATATTGGTACTTTGCCCTTGTGACATGTATTGGATTTCATGAGTTGACCTTTTGGTATGTAATGACAGCTAACCAACAGCATGGTGCATTTTACATGTACTGAAAATGGCTGAGGCAATTAAGCTTCAAAGGATACCTTATAAGTTTAACATCGAAAATATGATTTTCACAGGTGCCTAATGAGTGAAAGGTATTTATGCAAACATGAATCGGCAGTGGATAATTTCTTATTGGTCAGTCCATCCAATCTGTGTGCAGCTCTTGATCATGCAGGAACAGTGTTCAAATTTAAACAACTTAATTTTGATTGGATGTAATGAAATTTACAGTCCCGAAACACAGGAACATCTGCTTGATACATCAAGGTGTAGATAGGAATATCATATCAGAACATTAGCTAGTGAAGATACATACAACCTTGCAATCAATGTTTCAAATCAGTCAATATATATATTTAAATGTAGTGAGTTGGGCCAAAATGTTACAAAACTGTAGGTGGTGGTTGGGGCACCGATGATCTATAATGTTAAACTTTGCAGCACCCCCCCTCCTGTCTCTGGCTGATAGATGATACCAACATTGTGGCATGTCTGCTGAACCAGCCTTGCATAATTAACCTTGGTAGGAACCAATTACTTTTGTCAAGATTATATATATATATATATATATATATATATATATATATATATATATATATATATATATATATATATATATATATATATACATACATACATACATACATTAAATGCCTATTCATTGCTACTTATCTATTGCTCTAATGTCTACTCCAATTGTAGTTGAAAGGTACACTTCTGGTTTGTCATGCAATGAAATGTAACATTCAGTCCTGATTGGTGGTTGTTGTCCAGAATAAAACAATGACTGTAGCTTTGTCACTATGTGGAAGCATTGCATAAAAACCCAATCAAATAAGATTCATTAGCTTCATGCAAAAGCAACCATTGAATGTTCTGTATAGCTCTTAAATTAAACACGGAAATAAATTAGGAATGTCTCCTTTTCTGTACATAACGTATATGTAAGTAACTGAACATAATGGTGGGTTATCAAACAATAGTACAGAATCTGTCAGAGAGCAGATTCCAATCCACATTAGTTCTAGTCAGATGCAGTGCACATTTTGCACACCAGACTCTTTGTTTTCATGTCTTAATTTGTAGAAATGGAGAAGGTGTTGTCAGTAATGTTTTTTTTCACTGTTGAAATGCATGGGGCCACAGCAGTTGTTTTGCCTATGCTATAAGTACAATATGATGGATTTGGTTGTAAGTCATCTTACCTTTCACACTCAGGCCTGTTGTATATAAGATTTTCCTACCAGGAGGAAATTGCACAATTTGTTTCTGTTTTGAAGATAACACTTTAATGCCTTCCAAAAGATAGTGATGACACAAGTTTTAAAGCATTCACGCAGAGAAGAAGAGATGATTGTGTTCAAAAATGAGTCCTGTATCTGATCAAATGTAATGTATAGGGCTGAATTAAAATCACTGACAAGTAACTGGTGGTCTGTCTGCAAGTATTTTTGGGGGAACTCATGGCAGGGATGAGAATGGCATATAAAAATACTATGTCTGTCTGTCTAACCTGCATACTGGAAATAAATACAACCAAGAGGTCGACACAAATAAAACGTTCACCACCTCACCAATGACTGACCAACCTACCAATGACTGATGAAATGTTTATCAAGTTCATATGTGTATTGATAATGTATCATATTGCAGGTTGTGTATCAGTTATGGTATCATTTCAACCCTACTTATGACTGACAGCCAAAAAAACATATTTGTAGATTTAATTTTCATTACTTACTGTGAATACATATAATCCACTGATATCCAGAAGAAGTTTATCAAAGTTGACTGCCCATCCTGCAACTCTCCCAAATTCATCTTTCTCCTCCTCCTCCTGAACATGGTTAATGATGCTGTTGACACTGTTTGATGCCAAAAGCTGACTGCTGAATGAATCTGTGCCTATCTCATCCAAGGACTAAGACATAAGTATAAACAACTTCGATATACTTGTACATTTCAGTAAACATTTCTATATCATGTAATTCCATTGATTAATAATAAAATTAAAGTGCATTTTATTACAGGACTGCACCACCCTATCAAACCTCACCCTTTACATTAATTATAAAATAAAAAGAAATGCTATTTTGTCTCTCTCACCTAAGATCAGCCTTTTGATAATGTCACTAAAATAATAATAATAATAATAATAAAAATAACCATAATCATATTATTATTATCATTATTATAATTTTTATTATTATTATTATTATATTTATTATCATTATTATTATTATTATTATTATTATCATTCATTCAGTGTGATGCATCCATATGCTCCATTATTCACCATTTCACACCTAACACCTCTGTTCCTCAGACACTATTTATAGGAACTCAATTGGAGTCAACTGATTTATTCAATATTGTTTTTGTCTATCATTTTTTAATATCTATTAGATTATTTCAAGTAAAATGTTTTTTTTTATATAGATGGAGGCAAAAGTGGAGGCATTCAAAACAACATTCCTGAAAAATTTCAGCGATAATGACATTTTATATTTGTTCCAAAGTTGTAGAAAACTGTTTTCTTCAGGTGCTATATTTTCTAACATTTTCTATGCAGCTTAACAAGAAACACAGTGATCTTATTAAAATTTAATTTGCAGCAAGTTTAACCTGCAAATAGATCCATGACATAATTTGAGGGTGAAACAACAAGGAATGTGAACAGGACTTTGGTAAAATTATTCAGATCTCTGTTGTCCACATACCCAGCAACTTGGAAAGAAGCAGTAAGGATTAAACCATCTTTGATGCAAAATAAATGAAGTCATTCAACAATTAAAAAATGTAAAATTACACATATCAAGTCTGTTAACAATTAGAATACAAAATGTTTCTATGAAACTAGGGATGGAACAACCCATATCCCTAAGGATGATTAATAATTTTTTTAAAAATCACCATTTTAAATGAATATAAAAAGTACACCCTCTGATTAGTTAATACAAGATGTAAACTAATGTCAATTAAAAATTAATTAAATTTAATATTATGATATGTAAATTATTACCTGATGAAGTATCCCTAAAGAATGCCTCTTCTGGTACTGATACGACTTTTTTCCAAGTTTATGTGAAGCAATAAGTCCTTGAGTCAGGTTCTCTATATACTTTGACCTGTGACACAATTCTTTGTCCGATGAGTAAATATGACCATAATTCTCTGCCTGGAGAGCGGCTTCACTGAGAAAACTAATATCAGGAAACATGTTGAAAATGTTCAAAATGAACTGATAGCAAAACTAATAGCACAAATGACACTATTAAATGGCTGTAACACTATGTCATATCACATATGACTAACAGAATTTCAAATATGTGTAAACACAATTAGTTTAAGATAAATCCCTGGAGAACTCCCTGAATCTTAGGTGATTTAATCTAGTGATTAATTTCCATGCTAACACAAGCCTTTATATACCCTTTCCATGTCTGAAATCTATTTACCAACTTTTATGCTACAGATGATTTTGTGACACCATTCAATAATCAAGCCTCAACAATGGATTAAGCTTTGAGTGAACTCAGGCTGTGCTCAGCCAATCAGAATGAAGCTTATATGATGGGTAGACAATCGGAAAGCTTGGTTAATGGATATTCAGATCAGTGCAACTGTCACTGGGCTTGGGGTGAGACAATAGCTCAACTCAGGTAAATAATGGGGCATAGATTTTGCATCTTGGTCACATGTGTTTTTATAAAAAATGAGTTTGGATGATGACCAGTGTCAATCATGTACGCATTCTTATCTTTTTAATTTTGTGATGTTCTAAAAATGGCTTGGACTCTGATTTTTCAGTTCTTTCTTTTGTAATCCAATCTTTCTATTTAATTTTAAATATATGACAAAACTAATATCTATAAAGACTATACAATATTAAATTAATATCCAGAATATTCATTGAAATTAATACATGAGCATGATGATTTTAAAAACTCAAACTTGAAGAAAGTATGATAAATTTGTTCATAAAGAGTGTCTCCTATATTTTGTATTCATCATCAAACCAAATGCAGAAGAAAAAAAGAAGAAAATTTATCAAAGTTTTCTTTATTTTCAAATTCTGAAACATAACAAAAGATCTTGCTTATTCCAAAATGTTTTTTTTGTGTAAATCTTAGTATAAAATTTGTCCTATCAAAGATAAATAATAGCATTTTCTTTAAAGCCTGTAACATTTGCATGTAGACCATTACTATGTGTGTGTGTGTGTGTTTGTGTGTGTGTGTTTGTGTGTGCATGTATTTGTGTGTGTGTGTGTGTGAGTGTTTGTGTACTGATGTTAAAATTTAATAACCATACCAACACTCCAGTGTAGAATGGACCTCATCTATAATGGGCAACATCGTATGTGTACCCAGTAGTGCAAGACATTGTACTACACGTAATGAGTTTTTAGACATGTTTTGGTTACTACACATATGAGTTTTAGACATGTTTTGGTTACTACACGTAATGAGTTTTTAGACATGTTTTGGTTACTACACGTAATGAGATTTTAGACATGTTTTGGTTACACAGTGCAAATATGCATCTCAAAGCGTATGTGAATGCATTTCTTGATACCAGTTAATGCATGGTTATATTGATACCAGTTAATGCATGGTTATATTGATACCAGTGAATGCATGGTTATATTGATACCAGTGAATGCATAGTTACATTGATACCAGTTAATGCATGGTTATATTGATACCAGTTAATGCATGGTTACATTGATACCAGTTAATGCATGGTTATATTGATACCAGTTAATGCATGGTTATATTGATACCAGTTAATGCATGGTTATATTTATACCAGTTAATGCATGGTTATATTGATACCAGTTAATGCATGGTTATATTGATACCAGTGAATGCATGGTTAGATTGATACCAGTGAATGCATGGTTAGATTGATACCAGTGAATGCATGGTTATATTTATGCCAGTTAATGCATGGTTATATTGATACCAGTTAATGCATGGTTATATTGATACCAGTTAATGCATGGTTATATTGATACCAGTGAATGCATGGTTATATTTATACCAGCTAATGCATGGTTATATTTATACCAGTTAATGCATGGTTATATTGATACCAGTGAATGCATGGTTATATTTATACCAGTTAATGCATGGTTATATTGATACCAGTTAATGCATGGTTATATTGATACCAGTTAATGCATGGTTATAGTGGTACCAGTTAATGCATGCTTATACTGATACCAGTTAATGCATGCTTATACTGATACCAGTTAATGCACGGTTATATAAGCTCTGTGAAATGTTTCTTGAAGATAGATTTAAATAATGGATACCCAGATTAAAATTTTATCAATTAAGATTATAGGTCTTCACAGTTCCAGTTTCAAAATAAGAGATATTTTCTGCTGGTTTAAACACATTAATGTATATATCCATAATGTATGTATCCATCATGTATGTATCCATCATGTATGTATCCATAATGTATATATCCATAATGTATGTATCCATCATGTATGTATCCATAATGTATGTATCCATCATGTATATATCCATAATGTATGTATCCATCATGTATGTATCCATAATGTATGTATCCATAATGTATGTATGCATAATGTATATATCCATATTGTAAATATCCATAATGTATGTATCCATAAAGTATGTATCCATAATGTATGCATCCATAGTGTATGTATCGATAGTGCATGTATCCATAATGCATGTATCCATAGTGTATGTATCCATAGTGCATGTATCCATAATGCATGTATTTATAATGTATGTATCCATAATGTATATATCCGTAATGTATCCATAATGCATGTTTCCATAATGTATGTATCCATAAAGTATGTATCCATAAAGTATGTATCCATAAAGTATGTATCCATAATGTATATATCCATGTCTACAGGAGAACCACAGAAGATTTGAGATTGAGATAAATTCTCATAGATTTATCAGTTAATGGAGTCCTGACAGACTTATGATGGTGAGTCAATACAATCAAAATGATCATAAAGCAAAGTTTTTTAAGGAATTTGAAGGAGATATACATTTTGATAATTCCTCTTATTATTTGTGCTGACTGAAATATTGTTCCAACATGGAGGTTGACTGCATAATAAATACTGAATGGCCTGAGCAGCAGTCCAGCACATCTTATCCAATTAGCAATCATTCTTGCATTCTAGAAGAAAATTTATAGCAATTAGAAACCAATCTCACTACTTAATGTAGATTACGATGTTGATTATGCATCCACTGCTAATTGGGTGAAGAAAGTCCTTCCTATTATCATTAGTGACAGCCAAAAGGATTTTTATAAAAGTGAGATTTATTTGGTGAAAATACTAGAACATGGTATGACCAGATGCAAAATCCTGAGAAAAGTAAAAGAATCTGGTCTTCTCTTACTGATAATCTTTCAAAATACTTTTATCTCAGTTGAAGAAAGTGTTCTGAAATCTTTTAACTTTGGAGAATCCATTTGTCATCAGGTTAAGGATAATTTGTATAATTTAAACACTGTATCATTAATAATGGGAATTTATCCCCATTGTTTTATTTTGGCAAGAAGTTGTTGCCAGGGAGACACTTTAGCACCTGATTTATTTATAATAGGATTTAATCTTCTTACACTGGAACTAAAATGGAACACAAATATTACAAGCATTTTCTATAATGAAATGGATTGAAATCAAGTTAGAAATTAGGGCAGTACACAGCAATTTCTGAACTAGTGTATCTTTCTGATTCTGAAATAGATGTAACCTATATATATATATATATATATATATATATATATATATATATATATATATATATATATATATATATATATATATATATATAATTTATGTTTCAAGACATTCTTTCTTTCTTACTTAACCTTTCTGTCATTTTCTAGCATCACTATGTTGTTTTCCTTTTTGTCCTATAATTAAACATATTCTTTGCAAAATACAATCTTGATGACATGAGTTGAATTTACACTGGTTGCAAACTTTTAGCGGTTACTCTTTGTGCCAGAATATGACACTTGGGTAACTGAACAATATCAAGATAGATCTGCCATTTGATGACAACAGAGCGAAGTCTGTGTTACTTGTGTTTTGACCCATTACAAATGACATACATTTTGTCAGCTGATATTTGATTGGCTCTAACCATAGTTTTAAGATCTCCAGGCCAGAATTGGAACAAACATTGACCCTGTAGTGCCAGTACAAAATGTTCCTGCACTAAAACTTGAGCTGAATTGAAAATGCTGACTTCTGATTGGATGGTGTCTAATCACTCAACAATCAGATGTCAGCATGCAAGTTTGAGTGTGAAAATTCTTTGATATCTTGTGGCCTAGCAATCTTTGTTTACTCTTTGGTTCATTTTAAACACTACAAAGAATGTATATTTCAGATATGAAAAATGTTCAAATTATCCACTCAGTCACAGCTTTGTTAAATGTAAAATACCTTGGCACACAAAAAATAGACTTTGCTTTATATAATTTTTCATTTGACCTATTTAGTATTTTGATAATATTGGCACCGTTTCTTTTCTTCCATCTTTAAATATATTACTCAATCATAATGCCTTAGGAAAACTACTGCAACCTTGCAAATCCAGCCCTTCCAAATTAAAACCTTTTAAAAAAGCTAAATGTTACCTGTCTATCTTGGTGGCATTAGTTAGAACACTCTCTCATTGATACCAGGGCCAGTGCCAAATCCTATGTTACTACTTACATGGGTGCAGAGTACCTTGCTCTCTAATAAAAGGCATCACAAAATCCAAAAAAGCAGTTTGGAAGTTTTAACTCTTAAACGACCAGCCAAGGGAGTTTCTTTGGCTAGAGGAAGAACTTTCTGTTGATATGATATAGCTCAGTGACCACTGGTCACAAGCTGGTACATCAGGTGGTTTCGTATTCTCACGAGATTCCCATTTGTCACCCTGATTAGAATTAAAAAAATGATGAGGATCAATGTGATCAATACCTCTTAACTGATCTATGACAGGAGCAAACATGACCTCGTCAAAATTGTGACCAATAAATGTATCAGTGTATCAGCTAAATGAAAAATTTCTTGATCAGAGCTCTTTTAGCCAGTGCTATAGTAACTGCACAAGCAGGATATAAATCAGGGATTTCGGTCTCAATAGAATCAACTTTCTGATCCAAACAAGGCTTGTCAGTTACAAGTGGATTAACAACACTCTTATCTCCAGCTAGGTCATTAATTAATAAATTAATACCCCCAATGGTAAAACAAAGTCACTGTTCTGACTGTCACAGGTCCTGAGACTAAGACTGGTGACAAATTTACAGAGGAACATTTACAAAGCTGTATAATATTCCCTGGATAAGAACACTTTCACTAGAAGAGGGAAAAGGTACAATGTACCTAATAATAAAAGACTCAGAAGCTCCTGTGTCCTTTAATATTTTAATAAGGATATAAAATAAGTGATAAAATCAGACTGATTTTTTTGACCCAACCAATGTCTTGCTTTCAACAGAAAAAAGAAAGTCTGGAATAACTGTCTTGATTCTTTTGCTTAGTTTTCAATCTGTAGCAATTAGAAATAATACATATTTTCTTCCTAAAATAAGTGCACATAGAAAGAGATACTGATTTCTTATCATTCTTATCAGATGTTTGATTCCTAAAAGTTGGAAGTACTTCTATGAAACTGTGATCGATTTTTACCAAAATATCTGTCGAGAAAAAGAATTATTGACAGATGAAAGTTTGTGAGTCAAGGAATAATCATAAGCTGTACAAGTGGAATTTTCTAATGTTTCAAGCTTTCGCTTTATTACAACTTTATTGTCTTAAAATAAGTAATACAAAAGAGTGAGAAGCAACAAGCATTGTAAAATTCAACAAATAATTCATTTCCCAAGAATACAAAAGTGTACATGTAAAGAAAATGAACTTACCAGATTGAGAATTAAATCCCCCAAAATCCAAGAATTTACAGACACACATTGTAGTAATTAAAGTTCTGAATAACCATTAGCGGAAATCCACAGTGTTCATGTGCATATGGTGGCCTGCATTGTGTTGATGTACCAAGTCTTTTCTTGGATCACAATAATACCATCCAAATACTTATTTGAAATTTCAGTATAAATTCATGTCTATTTCCAAGAATGTCATTTTTGAAGAGCACTTTGTATTTAAAGAGAACAATTAATTGAATTAAATAATTTGAATTAAAAAAATCAGCCCAAATGAATTTCTGGACACAACAATACAATTGATTCTGCTACTATCTATAAGCATGAATGACTAATTTTCAAAATAAACAAGATATATATTTTAAACTAAGATGTAAAAAGGGACCCCAGAAGATGGTCAAAAGTGATTGTTCTAGAAGGATTTTAGTTATAGTTAGAAAGTCCTTCACCAAAATCACAATAAAAGATATCACAATCGTCATGTAGTTTGGCTTTAAAAAATGCAATGTCCTTGACTTGGCCCCCTCCTAACACTAACTCTTTATGCTGAGTGCTAAGCAAGGAAGCTGTTAGCACCATTTTTATAAGTCTTTGATATGACTCTGCCAGGGTATGAACTCATGACCTTCCACATCCAAGGCAGATGCTCTAACCACTTAGGCCACTGTTGCAGCCCAATAATTCATGTAATGTTGAAAATGAAAGGCACTGAAATGAGTTTTTGGGGGTGGAAGGTGTGAAGCTTTTATTTTTGGGACCAAAAGTACTTCTGGTTTTCAGAGCAGCAGAAATTTAGTTAATGGAAAATATATAATATCAAATAAGGAAAATATCAAGATCAAATAAAATGCTGATTTTAATGGAATTGCAGTATATCTGGGTTTGAATTTAATGGGTTTCACCATAGCAGCTTTTGGTTTTGGAGCCTTACAGCACAGCAACAGAAGCCGGTTCTGATAAAATTGGAGTAAAGTACCTTTCTGAAGGACAGATCATGGTTCCTAATCCATGCTGGTCCCATGTAGGATTCTAACCAACATCATTTCAGTCATAAGCCCAGCATGCTAACCACTGAGTTATCACAGCTCCCTTGATTTATGTGGGACTGTGGTAAAATAATACAGATGTTATATCCCTCAAGGTATCTTAATATATATATTCTCTTGCAGTTTAGAGTGAACTGTTTATCAAATGCCAAGCTACACTTTCTGTATTATTATCCCAAACATTTCCTAGCATACTATTGCATTGAATTTTTCAAGGAAATTTAGCAATTTTAAAAAATTTCAATGTTCTTGCACCTTTCCAGAAATACAAGTTTATATTAAGTCTTTCTTAGTTGCAAGGAACATTAGCAGTTTAAAACAAATATTATAGTCATCATCAAGTACATTCCAAAACATTTGGCCCTTGGATCTAGTTTGGCAGATCATGGTCCTTGGATCTAATATGGCAGATTGTGGTCCTTGGATCTAATATGGCAGATCATGGTCCTTGAATCTAATATCGCAGATCATGGTCCTTGGATCTAATATGGCATATCATGGTCCTTGGATCTAATATGGCATATCATGGTCCTTGGATCTAATATGACATATCATGGTCCTTGGATCTAATATGGCAGATCATGGTCCTTGAATCTAATATGGCAGATCATGTTCCTTGGATGTAATATGGTAGATCATGTTCCTTGGATCTAATATGGCATATCATGGTCCTTGGATCTAATATGGCATATCATGGTCCTTGACTCTAATATGGCAGATCATGGTCCTTGGATCTAATATGGTATATGATGGTTCTTGAATCTAATATGGCAGATTATGTTCCTTGGATCTAATATGGCAGATCATGTTCCTTGGATCTAATATGGCATATCATGGTCCTTGAATCTAATATGGTAGATCATGTTCCTTGGATCTAATATGGCATATCATGGTCCTTGGATCTAATATGGCATATCATGGTCCTTGAATCTAATATGGCAGATCATGTTCCTTGGATCTAATATGGCAGATCATGGTCCTTGCATCTAATATGGCATATCATGGTCCTTGAATCTAATACGGCAGATCATGTTCCTTGGATCTAATATGGCAGATCATGGTCCTTGGATCTAATTTGGCAGATCATGGTCCTTGGATCTAATATGGCAAATCATGATCCTTGGATCTAATATGGCAGATCGTGTTCCTTGGATCTAATATGGCATATCATGGTCCTTGGATCTAATATGGCATATCATGTTCCTTGAATCTAATATGGCATATCATGGTCCTTGAATCTAATATGGCAGATCATGTTCCTTGAATCTAATATGGCAGATCATGTTCCTTGGATCTAATATGGCAGATCATGTCTCTTTCCATCTTCCCAACTCATGTAAATTACAGACAAACATTCTTGATTTAGACAGGTCTTTTATACATTTGGTCACTATCACTATATCCAGATTTTCCTAAGATCACTCAGATTTTCCTAAGATCACTATTTTCTCTCTGATTTGATCCATAAGGATTATTTAAGGTCCATAAGAAGTAAAAATTACATTATACCAAGGCCAAAGAAGGAATTGTTTAAAAAAAGTTTTCAATATATGTACTGGTCCACTGGTATGGAACATTCCAAGTGACATATGGCAGGCTCTAGCATTTCTTCTTTTCATAATCAGTGTCTTAAATGGATGAAATCTTTAGAAAATTGAACAGTTCTAGTGCAAATATACTGTCTCCTTTTCTGTAATTTTGCATTATTTTCATAGTTTTCCATGCAGGATGATATTTTATGTTTTATATATGTTTATGTGTTAACAGATGCCTGTGTATGTGGTCCATGCATGTTAATTTTAATTTTAAAATTACTTAATTATTTAGTGTCAAGCCAGATTCTTCGCATCATTTTGTATATATTGTACATAACAGATAGAAGGCCTCAAGGTAGTTTAGTTCTGTAACTAAATGAGTTACCTTCTCTATTCTCAGCATGCTTTTTAATGTTTTTCTAATTTCATGGTGTTTGTTTTTGTAATCATATCATCATATGTTTTTTGTCTTATAGGTGTTGTCTAATGTTGTAAAGCGCTTAGAGTTTCTAAAGATTAGGTGCTATACAAATTCCTCATTTTTATTATTATTATTATTATTATTATTATTATTAAATACAGTCTTTATTATTATTATTATATTTATTATTATCATTATTATTATTATTAAATACAGTCTTTATTATTATCATTATCATTATTATTATCATCATTATTTTTATTATTATTTATTATTATTATTATCATCATTATTATTATCATTATTATTATTATTATTATTATTATTATTGTTGTTATTATTATTATTATTATTATTATTATCATTATTTTTATTATTATTTATTATTATTATTATCATCATTATTATTATCATTATTATTATTATTATTATCATTATTATCTGATTCTTAAGATTGCCAAGGCTGAATAAACTGTTCAAATATAAGTATTTTTTAACCCAAAAGAAAACCTTTCTCTTCCCTAAATGTACACCTTGACCTTACTAGGACCATGCTTGTGACAAAGCCCTTTTATTTGTGCAGCCGGTTTTGCTAAATATAAGTTAAATTACATTTTTCAATAATAAATTACATGTGATAACACTGGTAACTGTTCAAACCACAGCCACTGAGAGCAGACCAAACACCAGTGGTCATATGGTACACTGTCAATACACTGTCTGCTGTCAATACACTGTCTGCTGTCAATACACTGTCTGCTGTCAATACACTGTCAATCCACTGTCTTCTGTGTGGTTAATCACCCACTATATTGACAGCACATAAAACAAACTGGACAATTTTGACATACTTGCATTGACTTTATTTAAGTGTATAGAGAAACAGAACCTGAGGTGAAAAGTTTTATAAAGAGGTGTGGTCTTGATATCAAAAACCTAATAACAACTGCAGGAGTTCTATCTAATGAGGATACATAACAATGGGGACATTGTGAAAGCTTTAAACTAAACTTTCCAACCCATTGGGCTCTAATTATAAACTGAGTGTAAAATGATGTATTATTATTGAGCTGCATCATGATTACCAGTGAACAATTCATTGTGTCCCCATATATTTCATTATTTTCCCATATAATGAATTTTCCCCACATATTTCATTATGTCCCCATATATTTCATTATAGGAGTTGTCATGGACATCAAATTGCTGAAATGGTTAACAATAAAACAACTACTTCAACTACCTGTACCACAAAAATCAAAGTTTATAGACAAAAACTTCCTCCACATGGATCAAAAAGTGTTGCTTTGTAGATAACACTGTAAAGATTTAGGACAGGTTGTAAAAAAACTATTTTAGATATGTTGAAAAGAACAAAAGACCAATTAAGCTTCCTACTTCCTAACTGAAAAATCCAATTTAATTAGCAAACTTTAGAGGGAAGATAATAATGAATTGTATTATATTCTCAACAACTGGATTATATGATCTTTCTTCATTTACTCTGATACATTTTAAACTTATAGAAAATGTTTCATACTTTATGATCAAAACAAAAATTCCATCACTTTTGTCATATGCAATATGCGTACCATCCATCTTTGTTGGTGACAAAGTGTATCGGTAATATACTTTAAATGTGGAGTTATGTTGGCTCAGCAGTTAGCTTACCAGACTTATGATCTAAAGGGTTCAGATTAAATGGTTCCATTTGGACTGGCCTGGGTCATCTACCAAGGTGTGTTCTTGGGCAAGGCACTTTACTCCAGTTGCCTTGGCACTAAATAACCTACTGCATTGGCCAAACCAAAAGAAAACCAGTTTAAAATGGGATTTTTGTCACACCTAAGTAATGAAAGTCTACACTGAAGAAAAATGTTTTGTTAATATAGTTTAATGGATCTTTGTATTGCAGGAATTTAAAAAATGAAATAAAGGTTAAGGCACACATTACTTGTTTTCACACATCAGGCAAGTCAATGTGCAGTGTAACCCACAGACTCAAATTCTCAGTAGAATATGAATTAAAAATTCTCTAATCTGTATTCTCTCTCTCGTTACACACACACACATACACACACACACACATGACTAGAACATATTGGAGTATGACACTGAGGATGGATATGCATCTTATTAATCATTAAAGAGGGGGAATGGAGTCTAACTTGAACCCTTGATTTTTTTTTTTTTTTACCATTATGCAAGCTGATTTATTTACTAAGAAAGCACATGAATCAAGAATTTTGCATTTCATAACCATGAAAGTCTTCTTGATTTTATACAAAGACAGAACAGTATCATTGTCTTTTGGCATGGTTGTTTATATGACAATATCATGGTCTTGAGGTATGGTTGTTTAAATGACAATATCATGGTCTTAAGATATGGTTCTTTATCTGACAATATCATGGTCTTGAGGTAAAGTTGTTTATATGACAATATCATGGTCTTGAGGTAAAGTTGTTTATATGACAATATCATGGTCTTGAGGTAAAGTTGTTTATATGACAATATCATGGTCTTGCAGTCTGTCTGTTTATATGACAATATCATGGTCTTGCAGTATGGATGTTTATATGACAATATCATGGTCTTGCAGTATGGTTGTTTATATGAAAATATCATGGTCTTGCAGTATGGATGTTTATATGACAATATCATGGTCTTGCAGTATGGATGTTTATATGACAATATCATGGTCTTGCAGTATGGATGTTTATATGACAATATCATGGTCTTGAGGTAAAGTTGTTTATATGACAATATCATGGTCTTGCAGTATGGATGTTTATATGACAATATCATGGTCTTGCAGTATGGATGTTTATATGACAATATCATGGTCTTGCAGTATGGTTGTTTATATGAAAATATCATGGTCTTGTAGTCTATGTTTATATGACAATATCATGGTCTTGCAGTATGGATGTTTATATGACAATATCATGGTCTTGCAGTCTATATGTTTATATGACAATATCATGGTCTTGCAGTATGGATGTTTATATGACAATATCATGGTCTTGCATTTTGTATGTTTATATGACAATATCATGGTCTTGCAGTATGGATGTTTATATGACAATATCATGGTCTTGCAGTATGGATGTTTATATGACAATATCATGGTCTTGCAGTCTGTATGTTTATATGACAATATCATGGTCTTGCAGTCTGTATGTTTATATGACAATATCATGGTCTTGTAGTCTATGTTTATATGACAATATCATGGTCTTGCAGTCTGTATGTTTATATGACAATATCATGGTCTTGCAGTATGGATGTTTATATGACAATATCATGGTCTTGCAGTATGGATGTTTATATGACAATATCATGGTCTTGCAGTATGGATGTTTATATGACAATATCATGGTCTTGCAGTCTATATGTTTTTATGACAATATCATGGTCTTGCAGTCTGTATGTTTATATGACAATATCATGGTCTTGCAGTATGGATGTTTATATGACAATATCATGGTCTTGCAGTATGGATGTTTATATGACAATATCATGGTCTTGCAGTCTATATGTTTTTATGACAATATCATGGTCTTGCAGTATGGATGTTTTTATGACAATATCATGGTCTTGCAGTCTATATGTTTATATGACAATATCATGGTCTTAAGGTAGGGTTGTTTATATGACAATATCATGGTCTTGCAGTCTGTATGTTTATATGACAATATCATGGTCTTAAGGTAGGGTTGTTTATATGACAATATCATGGTCTTGCAGTCTGTATGTTTATATGACAATATCATGGTCTTAAGGTAGGGTTGTTTATATGACAATATCATGGTCTTGCAGTCTGTATGTTTATATGACAATATCATGGTCTTAAGGTAGGGTTGTTTATATGACAATATCATGGTCTTGCAGTCTGTATGTTTATATGACAATATCATGGTCTTAAGGTAGGGTTGTTTATATGACAATATCATGGTCTTAAGGTATGGATGTTTATATGACAATACCATGGTCTTAAGGTAGGGTTGTTTATATGACAATATCATGGTCTTAAGGTATGGATGTTTATATGACAATATCATGGTCTTGCAGTATGGATGTTTATATGACAATATCATGGTCTTAAGGTAGGGTTGTTTATATGACAATATCATGGTCTTGCAGTCTGTCTGTTTATATGACAATATCATGGTCTTAAGGTAGGGTTGTTTATATGACAATATCATGGTCTTAAGGTATGGATGTTTATATGACAATACCATGGTCTTAAGGTAGGGTTGTTTATATGACAATATCATGGTCTTAAGGTATGGATGTTTATATGACAATATCATGGTCTTGCAGTCTGTATGTTTATATGACAATATCATGGTCTTGCAGTATGGATGTTTATATGACAATACCATGGTCTTAAGGTAGGGTTGTTTATATGACAATATCATGGTCTTAAGGTATGGATGTTTATATGACAATATCATGGTCTTGCAGTCTGTATGTTTATATGACAATATCATGGTCTTAAGGTAGGGTTGTTTATATGACAATCAGAAGCATGGTTATGGTATATATTGGCACCATACTGTTAATTCATTGTATTAATACCTATTTTGATGAATGAAAATTATACAAGAGTTACTATATTTGGATTCACTTTAATATAAAAGAGAAAATATCACTTGATTGTAACATTTGAAATAAAAAATCAGTCATATCTGCAAGGAAAATACTCGCTTGACATTGCACTTTATATTTCAACTATAACATAATTCAGTGCTTATTTTAAACGAAGTAATTAAAATGGTATTGAATTGGATTTTAAGTTGGTGAGTCATCACTCCTGAAGGGCTTAGAGAAGTAGTAGATTATAAAATAAAAACTTCAATAAATTATGGTGTTTTTTTTAATAGCAAGGATTCCATTCATAATGACTAATATTTCCCTAAGAACATTGTTGCACCTCTAATTTAAGAAAATTAATTATCTATTGTAACCTAACAAACTTCCTAAAGTAATTAAATACAGAAAATGATCACATACCAAATAAAAGCATTGGTATGTGACGACAACACTCATTTGATGATTTAATTGAGTTCTTATAACAATTTACAAATTATATAACAATGTGTAGTTTGCTTATAAAATAAATTAGGATAGAATTTATATAATTTAGAAGAGAGAAAAGCATTTAAAAGTCCTTACCTAAATATTGCTTTGTGCTTAAAGAAATCTTTTTTTTTAAAATAGGGTAATCTGTCTGTATTCTGACCACTGATGTCGTTGACATGAGATCAACAATGTCATTAATGAAGCCAACTACTGTGTACCTAGCTAGGATAGGGTGGCAGGGTCCAGTTTTGTAAACTGGCCCCTTACAAATTTCTTAACTTAAGGCTATGGTGTGACTTTTTCAGATATTATTGTTTACTATTTACAGATATGGATATATTTGTGACCTAGGTGTTTTGGGCTTGTGTTGAAATTGATGTCAGGCATGTACACCATGGTTACTCGGCAGTATGCTGATAGTGGAATACCAATATGTGGCTAGGAAGAAGAGCAGTAAACACATGGGTTTGGGGCAAGTAGAATATCTTAAAAAACGCTTGGATGACAACTATTTCCAGTTACATCAGCCTGTATAGCACACACTGTTTTGCAGAACTGTCATCTCAGAAAAGGGCTTGTGTTTGCACTGTGAGCATCACATGGCATCAAAAATGACCTTCGGACATGAAAAATGCAGCTATAAATTTGGGGTTGGGGTGCATAAACTTATTCTGCTATGAACTGCCATTTACTTCTCTGGTCAAGTGGATAATATTCTTGTGCTTTGTTTTAATATAGGTGTCCAAAAATATGGATTTTTCTTTACCTCACTTGTGTATTTGATTTTGTATCATTTTGTATAATTGGTTGCTGTTTGGGCTGAATGTTATTTTCTTCAAATTTTTGAATTCCAGTGATTATTTTCTATGGGAATACAAGTGTACTCTGATAAAATTCTTGGATAACGACATTTATTTGAATTTATACTGAATTAAAACCTGGAATAATATTTCTGTGATTCAACAATAGACTGTTGACACAACAGTACTTTGTATGCTATTATAACAGACACCTCATAGCTTTCATTTTTGGATCTCTTTGGAATTTGAACTGAGTTTTAGTCAGGACTTTTTATTACTATGACTCATGTCTTTAATTCTTGGATTATTATTGGATTTAATTTGCATTAACGTAAGTTCTCTTTTCTCATTTTCACTTTGTATCTTAGGAAAATAAATTATTTGTTAAATTTTACATAACTTTTATATTACTTATTTTAAGAGCATTGACTAGTAACAGAAAATTGGGTGCTCATCCTTGGGATATGAATTTTGCTAAAATATTTCGGAAAACTTTTTTTTAAAATTGTATTTCCCCTAGTTTCGGACTTTTTTAAAATCCCAAGTACTGTACTATTTCACATTTTACAAATCTTTATTGAAATCAGCAAGCTTTTCCCAATGTCATCAAAAGTGGAGGCCTTTATTTAGACTTTGAAAAAAAAATGAATTTCTTCCTCTTGCCAGAAAATATGATCGGCAACAATAATGACTGTCACCTATATAATCAAGCACGGATCTATGAAATGCTAAAAATGACTGTGTAGTATGAATGATTAACAAGATGCTAAAAATGACTGTGTAGTATGAATGATTAACAAGATGCTAAAAATGACCGTGTAGTATGAATGATCAACAAGATGCTAAAAACGACTGTGTAGTATGAATGATTAACAAGAAGCTAAAACTGACTGTGTAGTATGAATGATTAACAAGATGCTGAAAATGACTGTAGTATGAATGATTAACAAGATGCTAAAAATGACTGTGTAGTATGAATGATTAACAAGATGCTAAAAATGACTGTGTAGTATGAATGATTAACAAGATGCTAAAAATGACTGTGTAGTATGAATGATTAACAAGATGCTGAAAATGACTGTGTAGTATGAATGATTAACAAGATGCTAAAAATGACTGTGTAGTATGAATGATTAACAAGATGCTAAAAATGACTGTGTAGTATGAATGATTAACAAGATGCTGAAAATGACTGTGTAGTATGAATGATTAACAAGATGCGAAAAATGGCTGTGTAGTATGAATGATTAACAAGATGCTAAAAATGGCTGTGTAGTATGAATGATTAACAAGATGCTAAAAATGGCTGTGTAGTATGAATGATTAACAAGATGCTAAAAATGGCTGTGCAGTATGAATGATTAACAAGATGCTAAAAATGACTGTGTAGTATGAATGATTAGCAAGATGCTAAAAATGACTGTGTAGTATGAATGATTAACAAGATGCTAAAAATGACTGTGTAGTATGAATGATTAACAAGATGCTAAAAATGACTGTGTAGTATGAATGATTAACAAGATGCTAAAAATGACTGTGTAGTATGAATGATTAACAAGATGCTAAAAATGACTAATTTGATGAGATTATGTGCATATTTTACAATTAACATGGAAATTTGTTTAACATTTGTAATTTGTCTCCATTTGCATGCTAAAAATTTGGTTGCTGAAAATCCTTCCTCTTTTGAAGTCAAAATTCCTGACCAAATCTTGGAAATCGCATGACCTGCCCTGCCCCTTCTTTTCTATCACATGATTGGATGTTCTTCGAGGTTTTCAGTAAGATACTTTTTGTGACATCTAGTTGGTCGTAAATGAAAATAATGTCGATCTGACAGCAAATATGGATGCCACAGCAGCCATCTTAAATTATTATCAGTACTCCAGAATGATGTCTGGTTGGTTCAAAAAGAAAATACTTCCAATTTTATGTCCAAGCCACTCCAGCGGCCTAAGTGGTTAGGGTGTCTACATCGGATTCATGAGGTTGCAGGTTTGAAACCTGGTCGAGTCATACCAAAACCTTATACGAAAGGTACTAACAGCTGGGTTGCTTGGTGCACATCATTAGAGGCTAAGGTTAGCTATTATCAGCCTGGTGTCAGGATAATGTGACTGGGTGGGCCATAATGCCACACATCTGCGGCATGATGCCCCAGTGCTAGACATTATTATAAACTGCCACACTGCATACATCAAAGCGAAATGACTCTAATTGTTAAAGCTAAGTTAAAAATCCCTATAGGCATGCACATAATCGTAATGCCATCATATGTGCATTAAACTTTGTTTCGATGCTTTTTGCATCATTTTGAACGTGCATGAGATAGCAAGGTCACTTTGACCTATTCTCCCTTCCACTAATGAATTTATTAGTCTCAGGTTAACTGAACTAAGAAAGTTTTGTCTTTCAGGTTCTTGGGTTCACATTTTTATAACACCCATTGTTGAGGTGTTGAATGTATCATTTTGAAGTATACAAGAGTCGAGCGCATAATAATGACATATTTCTTTCATTAAATAATTTGTTATGCAACATTGTTAAGGTTTATTCTCCCTGAAAGTCTTTCACTGTAGTCATGATAATTTCATTGCCACTGCCGAGGTTATACAGTGCTTTATTCTGAATCACCCACACGAAAAAGCATTGCGAGGGGGGTGGGTGACAGTAATGGTGGCTATAGATGGAAGCTAGTCAAGTGGGCTCTGTAGATTTTGGCGGTTATAAGTGGTTATTTTTACAGTGAAATGGTTCACACTTGTTGGGATGATATGTGAATATTCAATGAATGCAGGGCATATAACTTTACTGGTAGATCATAATCAATTTTGGAAAAAGAATGTGTTTTTCCACTCAAAATTCAAATATGATGGAGTAGAGATGGAAGTTTAGTGGTGCAGTTTTGAGACATTCCCTACCTGATTTGTTTGACTCATTTACTTATTTCAGTGTAGTTTACCTTCAATTGTAAGAATTGTTTGGCACATGGTGAGTAATAAATGTCAGTGTCACAACTGAGTAGTGAGAAAACATTAGTCCAAACAAGATTATCTACAAACATGAGTGGAAAGAAAGATCAAATCAAGCAACAAATAAAAACCAGATTAGATAGTGGGGGCACCCTGATGTCTCATCTGACACAAGTATGAGTGAATCAACCCTGAGTACAATTCAGCTGGACTTGGATGAAATAAAGCGAAGTCTCAGAGGGAGCATTTCAAAAGCAGATTTCACATCTGCTATTGCTGACTTGGTGAAAAAAGATGACATAACAGAAATTGTCTCAACTATTGTGAGGAAATTGTTAGAGAATGTGAAGGAAGATCTGAGAAAGGAGATAGTTGTAG
This sequence comes from Sinohyriopsis cumingii, assembly GCA_028554795.2. Classification (NCBI taxonomy): domain Eukaryota; kingdom Metazoa; phylum Mollusca; class Bivalvia; order Unionida; family Unionidae; genus Sinohyriopsis; species Sinohyriopsis cumingii. Next base: position 2,523,310 of record CM068838.1, on the reverse strand, counting down.
AAAGTGAAAGGGTTGTAAAGGAGAGGACAGGAGAGTTGATGGATAAGGGGGATTCACTAGAATTTGAAAACTGCCAATTGCGAGAAAAATTACAAGAGGCAAAGAAGGAAAATGATAAAATGAGGAGTGACGTGAAAGATTCTGATAGGAGATAAAAGCAAGCAAGTGCGGTTTCAAACCAAATAAAACAATATTCAAGGAAGCTAAACATTAAAGTTTTATGGCTGGGGGAAGAGGAAAATGAAAGTCTGAGAGAGAGAATTCCGAAATTGGTGAAGGAAGTCACAAAGATTAATTTGGACAACAGGGACATAGTGGCTGTGCATAGGGTCCAAGGTCAACAGGGACAACCAAGGCCAGTGATTGTTAAATTTTGGAGTTTGGATTGTAAACTTCCAATTATCAAGAAGTGGAAGGATTTTATACAGTACAAATGAGTTAGACTCCAGGTAGAGGATGTGACCAGGATGAATACTGAACTTATCAATAAATTATCCAGGCATCAGGAAATTGACAGTGCATGGTACTTTAATGGATCTGTGTATGGTAAAACCAAATCAGGAAAAAGGATAAAATTTGACATCTATGATGAAACTGATGAGAAAATTAGATTATTAGTGTAATATGCAACTCTGTGAACTTATGAAATTGACCGAATAGGTATGTGAACTTTCGTTTTGATACTTCTTTTTCTACTCTAATTTATTTTGTTTATAGGACACTTCTTTACCTCACCAGTTTTGTCCTTAATTAATGTATTTGTTTCTCTTCCACTGTGTCATATCTCTCCCTAATCAATTCTCTCACTAGTTCATAAATCATCTTTCACTCATATACACATTTACTCAGTCGTTTACTCACCTTTTTCAACATTACTCTTCAACGATAAATTTCTCAGTCTCACATTCTTGCTCATACATTCAATCACCCACCACTTCCATGTATGAGCTCATTCACACTTTCTTTTTCTTCCCTTTTACCCCTTCTTTCATTCATTAATTTGTAATTTATATTCTTATTAATCTGTGCCGTTTGGTTTACAAAACTGTCTTAGCTCTGGAAAGGTTTGTCAGAGGTACATAAGAGTTATCGCAAATGGAGTTGCTTCACTTGTTGTCCATCGTATACTGTATCAACGTTAAACGCAGCCAAAGCTACAGCCTTTACTGTAACACCATGGATGATTTTATTATGGATGTTTGTATTCTGTGTGAGTGTGAGTGTGAAAGCCATGCATATGATAAACTCAAGGTGATACTTACTTCATACATTCCTGTACAAGAACATGTATATGTACACTTTCTGCTGTTTTCATGGATAATAACATACAAATTATATATATTAATGCTGGAGGCCTGCAAGGTTCAGTCTTAAAATGAAGGGATATTTTCCACTGGGTAAAACAAAAGAATGTATCTATAATATGCTTGCAAGAAACTCATAGTACAAAGAACAATGAGATATATTGGGCAGCTGAATGGTGATAGAAATGTATATTTAGCCACTGCTCTAGTAATAGTGATGGGGTTGCAATATTTTTTTAGAAATACTTTTGAATATAATTCATAGAGAAAGATGTGACAGTCAAGGGAGATTTGTTATTTTAGATATTACAATTAATGGCAACAGAATATCCCTCATGAATTTGTATGGTTATAATGATGATAACCCTAGCTTTTTAGAAAGTTAAAGGAGGTGATTTTATTTTTTGAGAACCCATCAATTATAATGTTAAGATACTGGAATACTGTTCAAGACTTAGATTTGGATACTTATAACATTTTACATGACAAACACCAACATTCTAGAGCAGCGATTCAAGACCTGAAAAACGAATTGGAATAAATTGATCCTTGGCGAAATTTCAAGCAAGACTTAAAGATGTATACCTGGAGGCAAAAATCTCCCTTGAAACAAAGTAGATTAGATTACTTAACTTGTATCGGATGACATTCATATGAATACAGCTGATGCGTGTATCTTACCAGGGTATAAGACTGATCATTCAGCTATTGTTTTGAGTGTGGCGTTTTCAACGTTTCCAAGGGGAAAAGGATATTGGAAATTTAATAACCAACTGTTGAGGAACATTGAGTATACTGATTTGGTCAAAAAGTGTATAACTGACAGTGTAAATGAATATTATGTAGGGGGTAATAAAGATGACTCTCTCCCTGTTTCTCTTTCCTGTAATGATCAAATGTTCTTTGAAATTTTGAAAATGAAAATAAGATCTGAAACTATATGTTATTCTATTAGGAAAACAACAGAGAAACGGGAAAAATTAAAGAAAAGTGAGCAGGAAATAATAGAAATTCAGGGGGGACTGTCGAATAATATAGATGGGGAAACTCTGGGAAATTTCGAGAAATAAAAAGCACAATTAGAGGAATCTAGGAAATAATACATAGAAGGTGTTATATTAAGATCTAAAGCTAGATGGCATGAATTTGGCAAAAAAAGCATAAAGAACTTTTTAAATCTTGAAAAAAGAATCTATGTTAATAAGACAATAAAGGAAATTATTTTAGATGATGGGAGAATTATATCTGACCAAATAGATATACTAGAAGCTCAAAAACAGTTTTATATGGAATTGTTCAAAAGTAGAATTGCCCAGCTTGATGACGAGGCTACTCAAGAAACTCGAAATAGATTTTTTAATCACAATATTAAACTTAGTCAAGAGGAAGGAGAATCATGAGTAGTAAAGTGGGCCACCCTAGCGACAATAGAAATTAGCATTACAGAGACCCCTGGGCCACTCTAGCGACAATGGAAATTTAACATGGAGAAAAATCGTGGGCCACTCTAGCGACAAGGGAAATTAACATGGGGAATAGACTTTGGGCTTGTCTAGCGACAAGGGAAATTGAACATGGGATTTTTTGTTTGTTTTTTTTTTTTTTTAAAAAAATTTTTAAAAAAAATTTAAAAAAAGGGGTAGGCAATGGAAAGGCTATTTCTTTTCGAGAAATATGGCTGGCCCTGAAAAGGGCCTTTGGGTTTATGTTAATATTAATATTAACATAGATGGCATCTGTCACATCTTCTTCTTCTTCTTAAACTCCTTCTAACTGCCGGTCCATACACAAGTACCCTCTTGAGACATCCTTGTCTTTCTATATAAACTCTCCTCATCCATAGACTAGTATCTGTCCTATCAACAACAGTCCACTTGGACCGGACATACATGAGCATGTCCGTCCTGAACATCATTGTTGACACAAGGGTTGAAGATTGAACGTCGGTCCACATCTTGAGGCTCCGAGAACAGGTGAATCAATGCAGTGAACTGCGCTTATTTATAGGGACAGAAAGGATTGAAACGGATTGAGTTAATTCACCAATCCGAACACGCGTTACAAAATTCAGTCAGCCCGCATCCAATCCGAAGAGAGCAGTCTGTGACGTCACGTGGCCTATATAGATTCGCTAGCGCTTGTGTGCAGTCAATCTATGCGACAGTGATTCAACATGACGGAAACTCAGAAAACGATCCATTGGGGTGCAACAACAGGGGAGACCGCCCAAGGGAACCCGGACTTACTTTCAGAAGAGGTGAATTGGGATTTTGTGGATTTTCTCTCCTCGCAAGAATTTGTTCCGGAACCTTCGTTACCTTCTTCATTACCGCAAGTGGAGAATTTTAGACAGAGACAGAAAGAAGAATTGGAGAAATTTATACAACGACAAAAGGAAGCGGAACAAGCTTTTCTCCTACAGCAACAGCAGCAAGAAGAAGAGGTAAGAAAAAACAACAGCAACAACAGCAAGAAGAAGTAACAGCAAAGAAACAAGAGGGTGAAAATCAAACGGTCACGGTACTGTTGGACATTTTAGCAGAGTTAAGAAGTCTGAAACAAATGTATCAGACTTCTTTATTACGACCGAAGAGAATACGACCTTCCCGAGCTAAACACGTCAACCCTGTGACTAAGCCTACCGTACCACCCTTAGTGATTTCAACCCAATCATTATCATCATCATCAACATTACGCAGTCCAGAAGTAGGCCTTGGCCGTGGCAAAGGCTTAAGGCAGTTAAAGTTGATTGCTTAAACTCACCCCTTCACCATGAAGAAAAAGGCCCTTTTCAGGGCCACCCACATTTCTCGAAAAGAAATACAATTTCAATTTGCCAATAACTCAAAAAAAACCCAAAAAACAAACAGTCCATTTTACCCCTATAGTACGTGTCTTTGTATGAGTGCGTGAGTGTACGTTCTTATTTTAAAATCAAAACTCAAAGACACTTACCTTATATCATTAATTTATTCTTTTATCCATTTTTTACAATCCAATTCACAATTCACAACACAACACTTTAATAAAAAGTTCATTGACTTCTTTTTTCTCCTTGTTTAGTCTCTCTGTTTTTTGAATTTCTTCACCGTTTTTTCCTCATTTTCTTCCCTTCTTCTTTTCTTCTTCTCCTGTTTCTTTGCCTCTTGTAAATAGAATTGTCTTCTTTCTTCCTCTTCTTCCTCTGAAGAATCCCTCTCTTCTTCCGAAGAATCCCTCTCTTCTTCTGAAGAATCCCTCTTTTCTTCTGACTCCTCTTGTTTCTTTTTTGGGCAATCTGGAGACCAATGTCCTTTTTCTTTACAATAATAACAGGTATCTTGACTTTTGTCTTTTTTAGTCCCTGTTTTTGTTCTTTTTTGACGGTCTGGACACTCTGAAGACCAATGCCCTTTCTTCTGACAGATATAGCAAGTATCTTGACTTTTATCTCTAAAGGAAGGAGAGTAGTCCGTAGGCTGGTCTGAAGAGAATTTTCTAATGACCCCTCGCAAAGCTCTGACGAAACGTTCCATCTGGTTAGTCTCTTCCATCGTTGTGCTCGGCTTGAGAGTGAAATGAATAGTGAAAGGACAAGACTCACACCCTTTTTATATACGCTGGTCTGCTATGACTATAAAGTAGCTCATGGTGTTTGAACTTGAGTCATTTGACTTTTTGCTTTCAAGATGAAACGATCTAATTCATTCGAGAAGAAAGAAGAAGAAGAAAGCAAGAGGCAGAAACGTGATCTATCGCCTCGTACCAGAGCTGAAATCTTGGCACAAATTCATGCCAGTGATTTTGAAGAGGACATGAGTGAACCAGAATTTGAAACCTCTAAACCAAGTTCACCACCCTTAGTCAACCCTGAAAAATACTATTCCATTCGAGAGACGGAAAAGCGCTCCTCTAGAAAATTTAGAACCACGGCTTACACCTACACGGTGAAGTTTAAAGATTTCAAGGCCGACGTACCCTTGGAGAAAGCAGAAGGGTTCATCACCGAGATGTGGGATTCTTTGCTCACCGCACTCAAGCGACAATGTCAAGCCAAAGAAGACGATCGCTTGACACTATCCATAGATCACGACGGTTTGAAATCCCCTGTTTGGATCGAGTTTAGCAGACCCGCAGAACTAACCCCTTCCAAAATCATGGACAAGATTCAACACGTACAACAATCTAATGACCAGTTTGACATCACCGATGGTAAAGCCACACTGAAAATGGCCCACGTCTCTTCCTCAAGGGACAGGACGCAAAAAGATGTTATTGGTGGACGACCTTCGCAACACCAAAACAAGTCTCGTCCGAATTAACAACCCTCAAGACCAGATGTGTTTAGCCCGAGCCATCGTGGTGGGACGAACCTATGCCAACAAGAACGACACGGTAGAATGGAAAAGAACCTGGAAAACTATTCAACGATCCGATCGAGCCAAACAACGAAACGAAGCAGAACTCCTGTTGCAACAAGCCGGACTGTCCAAAGACACACCCTGTGGCATTCCTGAGATGCAAAAATTGCAAGATGTCCTAGCTCCACGCTACACCTTGAAAGTGCACCCTCAGGAAATGCGCGGGCCTCTGTTGTTTCGAGGCCAACATTTTAAGGACGGAAAATACATTCATGTTTATTATCACGATGACCATTTCGATACCATTACCAGTATCACTGGATTCCTGGGATACAGATATTATTGTGAGAAATGTGATTATGGTTATAACAATCGAGAGCAACACAAACATTGTGGATGGAAATGCCCAGGATGTTTGGCCTCTCCACCCTGTCTGAGCGAAGAACCAGTGCCTTGTTCGACTTGTCTGCGCACGTTTGTCAGCCCTACCTGTTACCAACAACATCTGAAGACACAAGGTTCACAGAAGAAATGTGCTTGTCAACTCCTGAGATTGTGCCCTACGTGTGGACAAGGCATACTTACCAACAATGCCAAGGCACACGTATGTCGAGGAAAGAAAAAATGTCACATTTGTCACCACATCGTGGACTTGGAACACCAATGCTACGTGCAAAAATACCAACCCCCGCCAGAGAAAGAGGACGGTCACAAGAAGAAAGGCAATTTCATCTTTTTCGATTTCGAATGCATGCAAGAGACCGGCATTCACATCCCTAATTTCTGCGTGGCTCATCGAGCGTGCGAGAAGTGCATTCAAGAACCTATCTTCAGTCATTGCCCTCACTGCAGCAAGATTCCTGGAGGGCGTGAAAAAATCTTTCGGGGACCGAACACGTTAGCCGATTTTGCCCAATGGGTTTTAGACCCCGTCGACAAGACGTGGAGCCAAGAGGACATCGAACGTTACGGAGATTGTCATCGTCATGCCACGGTGATGGCTCACAATTTCTCCGGATACGATGGACAGTTTCTTTTGAGGTACTATACGGAACAAGGCACCGAGCGTCCTAAAGTGACTTTGAACGGAGCCAAAATCATTTTCATGCAAGTGGGACAAGTACAGTTTAAAGATTCGATGAGCTATTTGGCCATGCCTTTGAGTCGAATGCCTAAAACGTTTGGAATGACAGAAATGGCTAAAGGGTACTTTCCACACTTTTTCAATACGGAAGCCAATCAACACGCTGTTCTACCCCATTTACCTGAGGCTCACTATTACGACCCCGACAACATGCGTACCGAACAACGAGAAGCTTTCTACGCTTGGTACCAGGCTCACGCCTCGGACCCTTTCGACTTTCAGGAAGAAATGCTAAAGTATTGTCGTTCCGACGTGGACATTTTACGGCGTTGCTGTGGAAAATTTCGAGAACTGTTCATGGAACACGGAGGGGTCGATCCTTTGAAAGAAGCTTGCACCATTGCCAAAGCGTGTTCCTTAGTGTACCGCCAACGATTCATGCCTGAAAACACCGTAGCTGTCATCAGCCCTCAAACGACCCACTATGTCAAGCGTCAATACTCGGTCAAAGCCCTACGCTGGTTACATTACTTGTGCGACAAGGAAGATAAATGGATTCAGCATGCCCGCAACGGAGGGGGAGAAAAGACCATCGGAACGTATTCGGTCGATGGATGGGACTTAGAAAACCCCAAGATCGTGTACGAGTTTAACGGCTGCTTATTTCACGGATGTCCCGTCTGCTACCCTGACCGTGACACTAAAAATCAGTTTTTACAACGGACCATGGAAGACTTGTACCAGGACACTTGTCAGCGTCGCCTAAAGTTAGAACAGGAAGGATACCAAGTGGTGGAAATGTGGGAACACGAGTACGATCACCGTATGAAAACTGATCCCGAGTTTAAACGCCTCGTGGAAAGTTACCAGTTCATGGACCCGCTGAACCCGAGGGACAGTTTGTACGGAGGAAGGACCAATGCCACCTGTTTGCTGTACCAAGCCGACGAAGAGAAAGGAGAAGAAATCAAATACTTGGACGTGTGTTCGCTGTATCCCTACGTGTGCAAATATTGTCGCTTTCCTGTAGGGCACCCGCAATTGTTGACGGAACACATCGACCTGAAAAACATTCGACAATACGAAGGCTTAATCAAGTGTAAAGTTTTGCCTCCCACGAACCTATACCATCCCGTCTTACCTCACCATTGTCAAGGCAAACTGATGTTTCCCTTGTGCCGTACTTGTGCCGAAACGTGCAACCAAGACCAACCTTGTCAGCACAGCCAGGAAGAACAGGCCTTGACGGGAACCTGGGTTAGCGTAGAATTGTTCAAAGCTCTGGACATGGGATACCAACTGTTAGAAGTGTACGAAATTTGCCACTTTCCCAAGACACAACAATACCACAAGGGTGATCCCAGTCAGAAAGGCATTTTCGCCGACTACGTGGATGCCTTTTTGAAACTGAAACAAGAAGCCAGCGGCTATCCTTCCTGGTGTCACACTCCCGAAGACCAAATAAAATTCAAAGAGAAATACTACGAACAAGAAGGCATCACTTTAGACCACATCGAGAAAAACGAAGGCAGGCGATCGTTTGCCAAAGTGATGTTAAATTGCTTGTGGGGTAAAATGGCACAACGACCGTGTTTACCCAAGACGGAATATTTGACAGAACCTTCCCGCTACTTCCAGATGATTCACGACAAAACCAAATACATGAAACACGTGGACGTCGTTCGAGAGGATTTGATCTTGGTCAATTACGAAGAAGATCTGGACTTTGTACAAGACGACCCTTTTGGAAATGTCATCATTGCGGCTTACGTGACAGCCCATGCTCGCTTAAAATTGTACGAAGCTTTAGAACTGTTAGAAGAACGCGTCCTGTACTTTGACACGGACAGTTGCATTTACATCCATCACCCGATTCAACATCACCCTGACATCGAAGGAGACCGTTTAGGAGCCTGGACAGACGAGCATCCCGACGACAAGATTCTAAGTTTCGTCAGTGGTGGTCCCAAAAATTACGGCTACGAATACCGGGACAAACAAGGAGAAGTGCACACGACGTGCAAAGTGAAAGGACTGACTCTGAATCATCGTACCAGTCGAGTGGTCAACTTTGGGGTATTGAAAGAAGCCTTGCAATCGGGAGAGGATGGAAACTTTAAAGTGACCACTTATCAACCGAACAAGATTGTACGTTTACCCACTCACCACATCGTCAGTCGACCCTTGGAAAAAGTTTATCAAATCGTGTACCAAAAGCGAGTGAGACTGCCCAACCACTTTACTTTGCCGTATGGACATGTTGGTATAAAACATTGGTTGTAAGAGGATAGTTACCCACCAGAAAGATGACTTCGCCACAGCAAGAATCGAGTGAGAAACCCGATGAGAACTCCAAGTTCAAACCCTACCATTTTCCAGTCTTCTTACCTGACTATTGTGATTGTGCCCGTCGATTGGACACGTTTCAGAAATGGCCTACGGATAGGGAAGGATTACCTTCTTCGCATGTTTTAGCTAGAACAGGATTTGTCTACTTGGGACCTGAGTCAGGATTAGGATACGAGGTACAGTGTTTTGCTTGCGGACTGAAGTTACGAATGGATCTATGTATCTATAAAGATTCAGCTATTCTGGAACATACTCGATGGTCTCCGCACTGCCCGTACCTTTCTATGGCCTTTCCACCCATCACACTACGGTACAATGTTGACGGTACCTTAGAGACGGTACCTTCCAGAACAAGACATAAAAAACGTAAAAAAGGAAAGATGTACAAGCTGGAGACTGCATTGAGACTAGTATAAAAAGGGGGCTATGGTCAAGATCGATAGTTCATTGTGACTACCAAGACCGAGCGAACAAGATGAATACTTTGAAAGAGACATCGTTCCAGTTTGGGGATTGTAAAAAAGTTGTATCTTCCTCTAGTGTGACTAATACTGGATGGATAAGACCCAGGCATTGCGACGGAAAATGTCCGGAAGGAAACTGCGATTGTCCATGTGGTTACCATTGTAATTGCGTAACGGAGTTTGCAGACGAGTGCGATTGTGAGCCTTGCGATGGATACGATGCTGTACCTTGTGACCTGAGCGATGCCGTAAAGCATCATGGGAACTTTGTTCTCACTGCCCCTATCATGGAAAGTGATGCTGTGCGTGTCAAACCTGAGGGATGCGAAAGCGATGCCGCTCGTCCTCTTAGACATTTTACCGGGTTTAAAGGGGAATGTCGACCTTCATGTTTACCTCCCTACGGATGTCATCCAGCCCTGAGCAAACTCCTGCCCATGTCACTCAACCCTCATCGAAACGAACCTGTGAAAGACGAATATTCGTTTCCTGTGCGTTTGTCGGAATACTGCGACTTTGAAAATCGTCTTCAATCGTTCAAAGGAAAATGGCCAAAGTATCTGGGAGGACCGACCCCCGAAGAATTAGCCAGAGCCGGATTTTTCTACTTGGGCGAAGGAGATAAAGTCAAGTGCTTCAGCTGCGGTGTGTCACTTCACCACTGGGAACCGCAAGATTCGGCCTACGTAGAACATGCTCGATGGTCACCGAATTGGCATTACTTACCCTTAGTGGGACCGAGACATTGAAGTAACTTCTTACCATAATAATCTGTTCATGGATACTTTACAAGAGAACATTCGTGCTTTGCCTGTGGAGTTGAGAGAACGCATTTATCGAGAGCTGGTCAAAATACAAGTGAAACGTAAAGAACAATTGCATCCGTTACGTCACCGGTGTTTGAACCACTGGTACCTGAAGGCTATACAAGGATTGATTCAATTGAAAGTGTTCCATCGGACAGACATTGATGAACGATCCTCTAGTTTTAAAAAGGATTGGTTTGGTATGGACGATTCTACCTACATCATTGTAAACGTACTGCATCGAATTCCAGAGGAAGAGTTAACGAATTACCAACATCTTGAACACAATGTCAACTTGGTGAAAGAGGAAACTTCTGAACGAATTGTAATGTGTAGATTAGTGACTCAACGATTTAAATTCGACACTGAAGTAAAACCATGTTTGTGCAAACAGTACATTTCTTGTGTCAGACCAAAGAGGATTTAGTATGACCTATTCATGGATACTTTGCTAGAGAACATTCGTGCTTTGCCTGTGGAGTTGAGAGAACGCATTTACCGAGAACTGATCAAAATACAAGTGAAACGCAAACTCAAAGTGATTCGTCCGTTTTTAAATTATGCTATGTTCCAAAGTACAAGAAGACTGATTATGAGTGGATATTACATTAGGCACAAAGGTAAACGAGGCTATTGGACACCACCCAACAATTCCAAAAACAGTGTATATACTTATGGATACTTTACAAGAGAACATTCGTGCTTTGCCTGTGGAGTTGAGAGAAAGGATTTACCGAGAGCTGGTGAAAATACAAGTGAAACGTAAAGAACAATTGCATCCGTTACGTCACCAGATCTTTAACCACTGGTACCTGAATGGTATAAGAGAACTGATTCGTCAGAAATTCTTTCAATGGTCAGACATTGTTCAACACTTTGAGGTCGCTAATGATCGACATGTTCATAATTATGGTTACTTCGAGATTCACCTACAGCAATACATTGAGGAAGACAAGTTAAAGGATTACCAACATTTGTTACGTGGAATCTACTTAGCGGAAGAGGAAACTTCTAAACGAACTCTGACGTTTCGGTTACAGTATGTAAGATTTAGATTCCCTACTGGAGAACGAAGATCTCTGGCTAGAAAGTACGTGTATTGCATCCAAAAAAAAGAGAATATAAAAACAGGCTGCCATGCCACGGTTTATGTCACATGTCATCCAACAGATTCCGTGGAAGGAACTCAATGACCATATTCAAACCGTGGATCATTACCATCGATTATTACAAGAATTTTATCCATTCAATTTGGGACGACAAGTGGTGTGTGTCTTAGTGACTTGTTTTTTGGGATTTCGTTTACCAGCCGATTCTTTGTGGACTCTTTACGATCAGTAATTACCACCTCAATGGCCTTAAATGGTCACGAAAAACTCCTTTTGCTCAAAGCCTTGCGTTTTCATCTGGATACTTCTCGACCTCAACAGGAAAAAAAGATTCGTCAACTTTTAGCTACCCAAGACGTGTATGACGATGTGTGTGTAGCTTGTGACTTACATCCCCATTGGACAGATGTCCGTGCCTGGAAAGAATGGGGTTTTGAGGCTTGGACCCAAGAAGTGGCCCAGTATGCACGAGAGTTGTTCAAGGAAAAAAGTTACTTTTCAACCCGTGTTCGTGACGGTGCCAGAAGAACCCGTCACCCAGGACAGGACTGTCGTGGACAGACCTGAAAGACCCTTTCGGGAGGACACTTGTGTGACCTTACCCCCTACTATAGAACTGGTTAGAACATTACCCAAAACATGTTGTACAGACACTTGTGTTTATTCCACGTTCATCGTTATCATGTGCCTTTTATCCTTGTACTTAAGCCTTTGGCTTTTATGTATTTTTGTCTTTCGTATTCATGTTTGAAAAAAAGAAACATTCAATAAACGTGTTCTGAAAAAGTATATAAACTCTTGTCTTGTTTGTTTTCGTGTCACAAGTGACATTTCTCACACCATGGCTACCTCTACTGTCTCTGCTCCCTCTTCCTCTACTGTCAAAGTCATCGACGAACACTTAGATCGTGCCAGTTGGGAGGCTTTGTATCTTCGCCATCCCTTTAACATGCTCATTGCTGGACCTAGCGGTTCAGGCAAAACCGAATTCGTCAAACGTTTGATCGAACATAAACATCATTTGATCGATCGGCCACCTCAACGGATCGTGTGGTGTTACAAAGAGTGGCAATCGGCGTACAACCTCTTGCGAGAAAGTCAAGGCGATTCCATCGTGTTTGTGGAAGGCATTCCTAAAGAAGACGACGGCATCGTCTCTGACTCCCGTCAAACCCATTTGGTCATTTTCGACGACATGTTAGGAGAAGACGAAGAAGAAATTAAATTGTGGTTCACGCGCAAAGGGCATCACCGTAATGCCAGTGTCGTTTACATCACCCAAAATTTGTTTCAACAAAGTAAAGCCCATCGCACCATCAGTCTCAATGCTCATTACGTGGTCTTGTTTAAAAGCCCTCGAGATAAATCGCAAGTGCAAGTCTTAGCCAAACAGTTAGGAACGCCTTGGCTGACTCAGGCGTACGACGATGCCACTCAAACACCACACGCCTATTTACTCGTCGATTTGAAACCTACGACCCCCGAGGATTTGCGATTTCGTACCCACTTGTTTCACCACTGGTGCCAAGACGGAGGGCCTATCCTGTACTCGTCTCCGTCCTCGACTTCTTTTCACTCCCCATGAAAAAATCTATAAAAACCTCAGACCCTTTTTCGTCTGTCTCACACAGTGCGAACATGACGCCCCTTCAGTCGCATCTTCCCGTCAAATTGATTCGTGCCTTGTATGGCATCAGTCGAGAAAAAAATCCACAAACACGAGCTCGTGTCTTAGAAGCTAGTCTCAAAGAAGTCTTACGATGGTTCACGGTGACGGCACGTCAATTACTCCAAGGAATCATTCAGATTCCTCATCAAACCAAACGCTTTTTCGATCGAAACAAAGTCGCTTTGGTCCAACTGGCTGATCCCCGCATGGACACTCAAACCAAAAATCAAATCATTTTGAAACCTGGAGGGAGCGGTACTCTAGGAAGGGTCATCATTCGCTCACTCTTAAGATGGGATCCTAATGCCCCCAAAGTTATCCCCAAGACAAAAGTCCAACGAAGCCCCAAGAAGAAAAAGAAAAAGACCAGGTCCCCAAGAAGAATAACTTCTCCAGTGGCAGGACCCTCCTCTTACCAGACACCACCACCCCGGAAAAAGAAAAGAAGCCCCCAGAAAAAGAAACAGAGAAAAAGTCCTCAGAAAAAGAAAAGTCCACAGAAGAAAACTAGTCGCAAGAGAGGCACATCGGCCAGGACGCAACCTTACACTCGCAAACCACGACCTGCCCCAGCGGTGACTGCGTCTCCGGCAGCCTCACGTTTATCCACTTCTCCGTTGATGTCACCAGGAACTGAAGAGTACTTGGAGACGTTGATCACACCAAGAACTTCTCCGTTGATGACCCCCAAAAGAACTTCCCCAGTGGCAGGACCCTCCAATTTAGTGGCAGTGGCTGCTGCTCACAAAGTACCTTCTCCCAAAATCAAAGTCCATGAAAGATCGGGCATGTTACAAAGTTTACTGGATTTGTCCAAGCAAGAACTGGCTCGATTTAGTCCGTTACGTACCCCTGCACGACGTGTCATGCCTGTCCTCAAACTGATACGCCGTAAAGACAATCAGTGGCGACGCGTTCCAGTATAAAAAAGGCATGTGACCGAGTAGGGTATCAGTGTTTTTTAGGTGCTCCTAAAGACTCAAAGATGTCACCCTCCAGAAAACCCCAAGGAAAGAAAAGGAAAGGACTGCCACCACGTTTAGCCAAACATGGGGACCTGTTATCTGTCCTGTCCAAAGCTTCTCCACCCCTACGAAAAAAACTCATTCAAACGGCCTCCAAAGAGGTCATCGATACCGTGTGCGAATGTTGTTTGAACGTTTTGAAAGGCACGATCCCTTTGTCCAAACACCAGAAACAATGCTTAAGCAAACATCGTCACGTTCTTCGCCAAATGGTTCGAAAGAAAATTCCCATTCGTCAAAAAAAGAAGATGTTAGTGCAACGTGGAGGCATTTTGCCTCTCTTGCTAGGCCCCATACTGAAAGGAGTCTTGGGAACCATGTTGGGAGGACTGGTGGGAGCAAGATAAAAAGGCCTTCGAAAGTCCCAAGATCTCAGAATCGACCCCTGACAACCCCATGGAAGGACGAAAACTAGCTTTAGTGCCTTACAAACGATGGATGGAATACCATCGGTGGCAAGAACAACGCACCCCGCATTTACCTCCCAATCCCAATTTGAGCGAGATGTCCCAGTTACAACACGAATTGCAGTCCTTGATGGATCGCCAAGATTTGTCCGAAACAGAAAAATCGCAAAAGTACGGTCAACTCTTGCAACGACTGCAACTCTTTCACCAGAAAGCTTTAGACGAAACAGCTCTACCCACTTTGAAAGATTTTAAGACCTTGATGAAAAGTCCAGCACCATCACCAGTACCAGCACCAGTACCACCAGTACCCGTGACCAAGACAGAAAAAGGAGAAGAAGAGGAAAGGTTTCAAACTCCACCAGAAAAAGTACGCAAGTTAACAACACCACCTACCTCCAGAATTGGATGGATTAAAAAGATGATGGCCACCCCTTCTTCCTCACAAGAGAAAAAGAAAGTGAAGACAGAAGTGAAGACAGAAGTGAAACAAGAACCGATATCCCCCGCTCAGACATCCTTCTCCTCTTCGACACCTATTGCCGGCCGCACACGCAAAGCATTGCAATCCAAGAAAGTACCCCAAGAGAAAAAGAGTAGCATCCTCCAAGAGTGGGTGTCTTATTAACACACGAACCAACACAAAAAATGGAAAAAGTCTTAGCCAGCATTTACTACGATCCCTCCCATCCTGCTGGTTACGCAGGAGTTCAAAAATTGTATCGTGCTGCCAAAACTCGACTGAAAAGTCTCCGTTTACCTCAAGTGCAACGATGGTTACAAGAACAAGCTACCTACACTTTACACAAACCCATTCGACGCAAGTTTGCCAGAAGTCGCACCCGAGTGGAAGGCATCGATCATCAATGGCAAGCCGATTTAGCCGATGTCTCTCACTTGGCCAGCTACAATCGTGGTTACAAATATTTGTTTTGTGTCATCGACGTCTTTTCCAAATTTGCCTGGGTCGTACCCTTGACTTCCAAATCGAGCAGCGAGTTAGTGCGAGCCCTGCAACGGGTGTTGAAACAAAGCGGTCGTCACCCTTTTCCATGGCAAACGGACAAAGGCACCGAATTTCTGAACCAAGCTTTCCAAAAAGAATTAAAGAAACGTGACATACATTTTTTTACCACCGAGAATCCCGAAACCAAAGCCAGCATCGTGGAACGTTTTCAACGCACTTTGAAAGAACGCATGTGGAAATATTTTACGCATCACCACACTCTGAAGTACATCGACATCTTACCGCACCTGGTGCAAGCGTACAACCAATCTTACCATCGAAGCATCGGACGTGCCCCGCAAGACGTGACTCCCGACAAGGAAGTGCTGGTGTTTGAGCGTCTGTTTGGTACGTCCCCGACGAGGGCTGTCCCCAAGAAAAGTGGAGTGTTGGCCGTAGGAGATTGGGTGCGCATTGGCAAAACCAAACGCACTTTCGACAAAGGTTACTTACCTAACTGGACGACCGAATTGTTTCGCGTCACTGGACGAGTGCATGGCCGTCATCCTGCCGTCTATAAATTGAAAGACATGAACGGAGAAGTGCTCAAAGGAACGTTTTATTTGCCCGAGTTACAACGTGTGACCAAAAAAGAAGACGACGTGTACGACATCGAAAGCATTCTCGAACGCAGAACCCGTAAAGTGGGCAAACGACGTGTCAAAGAAGTCAAAGTACGTTGGAAAGGATATCCACCCAGTTTCGATTCTTGGGTCGACGCTTCGCAAGTCATCGACTATAAAAAGAAGAAGTGACCATCATGCCCTTTCACACAGCAGACGCAGCTACGTCGACCAGTCCTTCTTCACCCAGTTCTTCTGTGCAAGATTTACAAAAACAACCCTTGTGGGTGTGGTGTGGAGAACGTGTGCCTAAAACGCAAATCGTCTTTTTCTGCCAAATCTTCGTGGTGTATTGTGTCATCGGGGCAGCCATTGCCAATTTGAGTTTGCAACAAGGAGACAAATAATTGTGGACCATTTTATTGAGCAGTTGCATCGGTTACCTGCTTCCCAATCCCTCCCTGAAATTCTCCTCGAACGGGAACGTTGTGTCCAGTGCCAGTGCCAGTCACCACTCCAACCACAATCAGAACCCCATTTTGGGCGGAGACACGCCTCTGACGTCCATTAATAACCCCTGGGACAGCCACAGAACTCTGGAATTATGAGTCACCAAAACCAATTTTACTTAACCTTACCCAGTGACAGTTCCATGGAGGTGTTTCCCCACAACACGTTGTGCTGTTACACGGCCAAATTACCTCAGACCATCCCCTTAGATCACAAGCCCATTGGGAAGTGGCTTTAGTGGAAATGATTCACCCGACCCAAGTCCTCAATGTCCTTCCCAATCAAAATTTTTTTGATGTGGAAGTTCATGACGAACAATTGCAACAGTACTTGGATACCTATGGCAAATATGACAAGAAAACCCCTGGCACAAAAAATCAAAAGTACACCACCTATCACTTGTTCATTCCCCCAGGGTATTATTTTAGTGGTCAACATTTGGTGAGCACCATTACCTCCAGGTTTAATGTCGTGTTTCTGAAAGCTTTGGAAAGTGTCAAAAAAAGTGTCACCATGGAATACCACAAAACAGCTCGTCGCTTCTTGATGAAATTTGACGGGAGTAAAATCCTGTCCATTTGATTTTGTCCTGAATTGTTTGACATGTTGGGCGGAGACATGGACATGAGAATGGCCATGATGAAGAAAAACGAATCACCCATCGTTTACGACAACGAGTCTTTTAGCAAGTTATTTCGTGCCCCGGTAGAACTGAACCAAGGACTGAATTTGATGTTTGTGTACTCCGATGTGGTGGAGTATAACGTGGTGGGACACACCTCTGTACCGTTACTGCGTGTCATTCCTTTCAAAGTGGATTCTGCCACGATCGCTGACGAGGAAGGTGGAAACACTTATCACGTCCACCGCGAATTTGTCCATCCTCACTATTTGCCTGTCAGCAAGTCGTATTTGGACACGGTCAACATTACTATAAAAGGAGATTTGGGACAAAATATTCCATTCACCAAAGGAAAAGTCACGGTGAAACTCCATTTTCGAAAACGGTTCTCTCACGATTCGTAAGTAAGTCATGTATCCAGTGTACCGAGGGGTTGCTCGACAGCGAGGACACGGTTTAGGAGACATGCTGAAATCGGCCTTTCGTTCGGTGGCTCCGGTGTTGAAACCGATGGTGACACGCGGATTGCACGCCTTGAAAGATGCGGCACTGACGCAAGGCAAAGAATTTCTCCAAAATGTCATCATCGACAAACAAAACCCTAAAGAAGCCTTCATGAGGGCAGGCAAAAATGTCTTGCTGCAAACGGTAAAGACATTTTGGGCCAACGAGACACACCTATAAATGCCCTGCACGCTACCGAGTCAGGCATTCAGCAAGGACAAGGCAGAAAGAGACGACGAAGAAAACACCCTTTCACCAGACTTCAAGCGAGAAAGGCCAAGAAAAGAAGAACCGTTCGAGACTTAGACGTTTTCGATTATTGAGAAAGAGAAAAAAATGATGCACCGAGAGTCTTGCGCTTGTTCCAAGACGGAACTGGATCTGTTTGCCATGCCCCCCACCATGATGACCATGCAAGAATCCCAGTGGGTGGAATTTCATCCCGTCTCCTCTTTGACGGAATCAGCTCCCATCGAGTTTGAAATCAAAGGACAACCCGAAGATTACATCGATCTGAATAGCAGTTACCTGTATTTGAAAGTGAAAGTGATCAAAACGGACAACACCAATCCAGGAGGCGATGCTAGAGTAGCTCCTGTCAACAATTTCATGCATTCCTTATTTAGCGAAGTGGACTTGTACTTGAATAACAAACTGGTCAGCAGCAGCATGGATACTTACCCATATCGTGCCTACTTGGAAAATCTCTTGACGTACGGAAAAGAAGCCAAGAATACTCATCTGGATGCTTGCGTGGTATGGAAACCTGACACAGCAGGTGTAGGCACGTTTAGCGACACAGTACTGACAGAAGATGACAATCCTCACAATGTGGGGTTTAACGACCGTCGTAAGAAAATTCTGCAAGGGCGAAGTTTAGAACTGATGGATCGTTTGCATTTGGACATGTGGTTACAAGAAAAGTATTTGCTCAACGGGGTGGATATCCGTCTGAGACTGAATCGTAGCAGTGCCACTTTCCATTTGATGGCCCATGCCAACGAATACAAAACTATCATTCAAGAAGCCCGACTTTACGTGCGTCGTGTGGAAGTGTTACCTAAAGTGGGAAACGACGTCAGTCAGACGTTGAGCAGAACGACTGCCAAGTATCCGATACGACGCATAGAAGTGAAAACGTTCACCATTCCTGCTGGACAGCGATCTATGATCGAAGATCATCTGTTCCAAGGACAGTTACCCAAACGTTTGATTGTTGGTATCGTCAGGAATTCAGCCTTCAACGGAACCCACGATCAAAATCCTTTTGAGTTTCAACATTACAATGTGTCCAAGATCGAAGTCAGTCGCGACGGCAAGACCTTGTGTACCCGACCCTTTGAGCCCAACTTTGGTGTCGCAAAGAATTATTTGAGATCGTACTTGTCCCTGTACGAAGCCACGGGACAGTTAGGAACCAACACCAGTCACGGTATTTCGTACGACGATTATGCAGGAGGCTATGCTATGTGGGGTTTTGATTTCACTCCAGACCAAGGCAGCGACGAGGGACATTTCCACCCTATAAAATCAGGCCAGATTCGTGTGGAACTTCAGTTTGCAAATCCACCTCCAGATCACACAGTGAACGTCATCCTGTATGCAGAATTTGACAATACCATAGAAATCAACAGTTTGAGAGAAGTCATTCTAGATTACTAGAAGTCATGGAAGACTGTTATCCCGCTTTACCTAGTGGAGAAACTTTGGACATGAAATGTGAGGAGACTGTGGAAGAAGAAGAAGTGATCATAATGAAGTCGAGATGGCCAGAACAAGAAGCCCATTTAGTCTCCTGTTTTGCCAAACACTTGGTCGATAAAATGACGGAATTGATCAAGAAAAATTGCTATGGATGTCAAAACGATCATCCCAGTCAAATTCAACACGATAAATGCCTAATGTTAAGTCAAGAAGAAAAATTGGACGAGTATCTGGACGAAGCTTGGAGTCTCATCTCGAACAAAGACGTGTTGCACCAGTGGTATAAAGACTTGCGTGAACATTCTTGTCCACCATTAACCACTCAAGAGATCCATCGTATCGAAGCTCTCCTGAATCAGAGTGAGGAAACAGAACGAATAACCGTTTATTCGTCAGACATTTTCAAGCAAAAAGTCAGGATCGAATTGACGACTTATTATTACCTGTGAAGAAGAAAACACAAAACAATGGATACCTGGGAACTTTATTACCTTTTGAACCACAGTTCGTATACGGCTTCTTGGAATCCTGTCGTCTGTGCTAAAGATGAACTCCCTCATCGCAAACCTAAAGACCATCAAGCTTACGTGATCAACACGGACGACAGTCATCTCCCAGGAACCCACTGGGTAGCCGTCTACTTTCCTCAAGAAGGATGTGTGGAATATTTCGATTCGTACGGATTGCCCCCTTTGGAAGACGATATCATCGACTTTATGAGAAGAAATGCTCAAACCACCCGATTCAATAATGTGAAATTACAAGGCACAGATTCCTTGGTGTGTGGACAGTACTGTGTGTATTTTCTGCATCATCGCAGCCTGGGCTATTCCTTAGAACATTTAGTGACTCATTTCGATCCTCGTACTTCTGCTAGAAACGATGTGAAAGTAGATCGATGGTTTTGTGACCATTATGCTTATCTTTTGTCTCAAGCTAGGAAACGTAGTGTCCATCAATGGCCTAATGATTTCCAACAGTGGAAATCACAATTTCATTCACAACGTTGTCAGCCCTGTTTAAAGTAGGTTGTAAAATGAGAAAAAAAAGTTTGTGATTTGAAAAAAATTGTTTGATGTTATAGTGTTGGATTATTGTTAAAAAAATGTTAGAGTTGTTGTTGTTTAGTGTTAAGTGATTTTTGAATAAAAAATGTTGTGTTTTGAAAAAATGCTTTTGTCTTTTGTTTAGCTATAAGAATGTTGCATTGATGCTCTTTCATTTCTTACTATCCCTCTCATGAACGTTGCGGCTCGAAAAACCGTGTGGGGGATGTTTTCCTTCACGTCCGCGCTTTGACTTTAAGAACCGGTTTGTTCCCAGTCTAACCATCCATTGTCGACTCATCCTCCTACGAAGATGTGCTCCAAACTAGCTAAGCTCAACGAAGCCTACGTGAATTTGCATAGGGTCAGACACAGTCTGATACCGAAGCCAGAAGAAATAGAGAATGTGAGAATCTTAAAAATCATTGAAGACCTGATAGAAGAGCTCTTCAGAGAAGAAATGAACAGGGAAAAAGAAGAATGGACAGAGAAGTACAGACTTCAGAGACAGCAGCAACAGCAGCAACAGCAGCAACAACAACAGCAGCAACCTGAAGCTGACAGAGGCTTTGTCGATTGCCGTATCGACACCAAAGAGTTCTTGTTCTCTTTCCGAAGAAGCAGAC
This sequence comes from Sinohyriopsis cumingii, assembly GCA_028554795.2. Lineage (NCBI taxonomy): Eukaryota > Metazoa > Mollusca > Bivalvia > Unionida > Unionidae > Sinohyriopsis > Sinohyriopsis cumingii. The sequence goes on along the minus strand of CM068838.1, from coordinate 2,502,172 downwards.
CTATCGCCAGAAAGTCTATCCTCAGAGGACATCGCATTCTTAGAAACTAAAAAAGAATGCCATAGCAAACAAAAAAACAGCCCTTTTCAGGGCTACCCAATACTCTAGAAAAGAAATAACTATTAATTTGCCAATGTGAGTAGGTAGAGTAGTGTGAAAATAAACACTAACTCTTTTATAAAAAATGTGAGGGTATGTGTTTGTGTGTTTGTGTTTGTAAGAGCTAACGTAAGTTGGTGTGGATAGTAGATTAAAATGATGTCTTTTTTGGTGTTTGAGGTGTATATTTGGGGTTAGATTTGATTGCTTTGCTTATGTGGATAGTCTATTGAAGTGATTTATAAAAAATTTTACAATAGTGATGGGTAGCATAAAAAAGTGAGTGAGTGTTTCTTTTAGGTCCGCGCGTTGTTGTTGTTTTTTGGTCATGATCTAGGTAAGATCAATTTTATGTTTTTAGGGGATGTTTTCCTTCACGTCCGCGCTTTCAGTATAAATTGAAACTCGTTCGGCAGTCCAGCTACCCTTGTTGATTGATCAACACCAAAAATGAACACGAGACTGGAGAAACTGTTGGAACTTCATGTGCATCTGGAATATGCCAGGCGCATATTAAATGAACTGGCCGCGGAAGCCATTGTCGAGGAGGGAAGGATAAGAGAGGAGGAAAGAAGAAACAAAGAAGAGGAGGAGAGAAGATATAAAGAAGAAGAAGAGGAAAGAAGATACAAAGAGGAGGAGAGAAGATACAAAGAAGAGGAGGAGGAAAAGGAGAGAAGAAGAAAAAATTTCAGAATCCCAGAAACCGAAGATTGGGATTCTGAAGCCACATATCCTGCCTCTGCTCTCTCCCCCCAAAAGGTAAAAAGTAACTGGGGGATAAGATGTGTATGTGGCGCCAGGCCTGGAAGGTGCCACCATTAACCAGGTGTCCATGAAGTTCCAAACAAAACAGCCCTTTTCAGGGCTACCCAATACTCTAGAAAAGAAATAACGATCGATTTGCCAATGTGTGTAGGTAGAGTAGTGTGAATATAAACACTAACTCTTTATTAATAGTGGAAGTGTATGTGTTTGTGTGTTTGTGTTTGTAAATGCTGAAGTAAGTTTGTGTGAATAGTAGATTATGGGTTTATTTACTGATTCTTAGCGTATGTAGAGAGTATAGTTGTTGTTATATTATATGAAATGAGAAAGTAGGGGATGTTTTCCTTCACGTACGCGCGATGTTAGGTCATGATCTAGGTAAGATCAATTTTATGTTATTAGGGGATGTTTTCCTTCACGTCCGCGCATTCACTATAAGAACCCACAGTGTTCGTTGTTCAAACCATTCTGCAAAGAATAAAAAGAAGATGGCGTCAAACCAAATGGACAAAATACAAACCTTGCAAGACGTTTTAGACAACTTAGGAATAATGGAATAGATGCTAATAAGACTCGTTGAAGACCATTATTCCTATAGTCCCCATCGTGTAAAGATGGAAATTAATAACTTAAGAAAAGCAAAGGACAAAATTAGTGGTGTAATGAAAGAGATAAAGGAGGAGAAAGAGGATGAAGAGGAAAGTATAAGAATACGCAAATGGAACGAAAAAATTGAAAAAGAAGAAGAAAATGAAAAGAGGAAGAAAGAAGAGGAGGAAGAGAAGAAAGAAGAGGAGGAGAAGAAAAAAAAGAAAGGGAAGAAGAGTGTAGGAGATAAAATAAGAACTTGGTGGAGAAAAAGAAGAAATTAGAAGAAGAAGAAAACCCAAAGGCCCTTTTCAGGGCCAGCCATATTTCTCGAAAAGAGATAGCCTTTCCATTGCCTACCCCTTTTTTAATTTTTTTTTAAAAATTTTTTTTAAAAAAAAAAAAACAAACAAAAAATCCCATGTTCAATTTCCCTTGTCGCTAGACAAGCCCAAAGTCTATTCCCCATGTTAATTTCCCTTGTCGCTAGAGTGGCCCACGATTTTTCTCCATGTTAAATTTCCATTGTCGCTAGAGTGGCCCAGGGGTCTCTGTAATGCTAATTTCCATTGTCGCTAGGGTGGCCCACTTTACTACTATCATGCGAGGGTCTGCTTACAATTAATGAATTCGGAATGTCTCTAACACGGATGGAAAATGAAAAAAGTCCTGCCTCGGATGGATTCACTGTAGAGTTTTATAAATTCTTTTGAAAGTCTCTTGGGGGATTTATATGTAGATCAATAAATTACGGATATACTGTAGGAAAACGTTCAGATTTTCAGACCCAAGGAGTCATCACATGTCTACCAAAGGAAAAAAAAGACAGAAGATATTTTAAAAACTGGAGACCTATATCACTTTTAAATACTGACTATAAGATTGCTTCGGGAGCAGTTGCAGCTAGAATTAAAAAGGTTCTTCCATCAATAATCAGTGATACTCAAAAAGGATATATGAAGGGTAGATTCATTAGAGAAAAAACCAGACTGTTATATGATATCATGGACCAACTTGAGAAAGAAAACATATATGGTTTATTAGTGTTAATAGACTTCAAAAAAGCCTTTGACTCAATTGACTGGATCTTTGTGGAAGAAGCTCTACAATCTTTTAATTTTGGGAATTCTGTTTGTAAGTGGTTTAAACTGTTTTTTTTTTTGTTGTTGTTGTTTGTTTTTTAATGACTAATAGTTGTGTTACAAATAATGGCCATATGTCATCTTTTTTAGACTTAAAAGAGGATGACGTCAAGGAGATCTCCATGCACCTTATATGTTTATCACTGGGGTTGAGATTTTAGCTATAACTTTAAAGCAAAATGTGGATGTACGGGGAGTAATCTTTGACGCCAGTGAGTATAAATTGGGTCAGTATGCCGATGACGCTTTTATTCTTCTTGATGGATCTCATTTTTCTCTTGAAGCAACTATGAATATCTTGCAAGGTTTTTTTTCTATTATCTAGACTTAAATGTAACAAAACAAAAACAAAAGCTATTTGGATTGGAAACAGGAAATTTTCTAATGAAAGAATATGTCCCGAAATGGGCCTAATTTGGTCCTCTGCTAACTTTACACTCCTTGGCATATAATTTTCTCCAGATTTACAACAGATGGTGGAAATTAATTATATGAAGAAATTAACAAAAGTAAAATGAATAATGCCAAGCTGGAGTCAAGGACCTCAGTCAATAGTTGGTAAAGTAATTGTTGTAAAAACTCTTGATCTGCCCATATTCATAGATCTTTCTTCAGCACTTCTATACCCATCAGCAAACGTTGAAGCAGAACCAAATCGCACGTTATTTAAATTTGTATGGAGTGGAAAAGTAGAGAGAATAAAACGTGATATACTAGTTTCTCCAGAAAACGAGGGAGGATTAAATATGATACACATATGTTCATTCATTAGGTATATTAAGATAAGATGGGTTAAAAGATTGCTGGAAAAGGAAGATGGAACGTGGCAGAACTTAATCAATACAATTATACTCAGAAATAAAAAAGATATTTGGAATGTAGGGAGATGGAAATTAGAAGAATTTAGTAAGTTCATTAAAACAGTTTTTGGAGAGATGTAATTTTGGCAGTATCTAATTGGAAAGAAGAATCGCAAAGTCCTAACGAGTATCTATCCATGAGTATTTTAAATCCCCCCCCCCAATGTCCTATCAATACAAATCCTGGACAGAAGCTGGTTTTGAAATTCTTAATGATCTAGTAGTTGATCATGTTAATTTAATATTTTTTGAAATAATACAATAAAAAACTAGAAGCGATGATTTCTTGAAATACTTCTTAATATCCAAAATGGAAAGATGCCATAAAAAAACATTTAGTACATACTAATTTTGATAAGATTCACTAAAGTTTGTTTACAAAGATCTTTTACAGGAAGCTAAAAGGCAGCACACTGCGAAGCAAGAAACTTGGATGCAAGTATTTAATACAAATATAAGTAGTGATGAATGGTCTGATATTTATAGCCGGGCGAAATGCTGTTCCAAGGATACCAAGTTGATCTCTTTTAACTTTAAATTAATCCATAGAATAATCGCTACTAATGATTTTCTTAAAAGAATTAACATATTTGATGACAACAAATGTACTTTCTGTAAGAGTGAAACTGAAAGTATTGAGCATCTCTTTTATGACTGCAGTATTACTTCACAGTTTTGGTACCGCTTCACTGAAGGTTTTGCACCTTTTTGCCCAAATATTGTACATCTGTCCAAAAAAGAAACATTCTTAGGAAGTGAACAACTGGACAGTTTGAATAATTTCCTGCTTATTTGGCAAAATATTATATTTATACTTGCAGATTCAATATGAAAAATCCTTCTTTTGTTTGCTTTTAAGCAAATAGTTGCAATGCATAAAAACATTGAAAAATATACTGCCAAGGTAAACAAAAGAGGACCAATTTCTTCAAAAATGGACCTCAATAATGAACACGTAACTTGTATCTGGCTTTATGGTAAACAGGAACAAAATACTGTAATATCGCAAAGTCCATGTCACCTAGATTGTGTACCATATACATGTGTGTATGTGTGTATGTGTTTTATGCTCTGTAGATTATATTTATCATCCCTAGATTATCTGATAACCAGAAATGTTTGATTGTAAGGTGACCTTGGGATGGTTCCCCGACCCATTGATCAACCTATTACGGGGTTAATAATAAAAAAGCATTGCGATTGACATTTATTTGGAAAATATGGGAATAAAATATGCACCATGCAACAACACTATGAGGTGCAGGCCTGCTTGATGGTCACCCTTGTTTAGTTGCTTTTGTGGCCAATGTAATTATTTGTTCTACAAAAGTCATTCATATATGAATATTTAATAATACTTAAAATATTGCTGCTCCAAAAATTCAATAACTATTCCGATTCTCACATTATACTGTGTGAAATATTGTTTAATATAAATGTCATGTTATAGGTGTTCTACTATAGTCGTTCCTAAAGGTCGATGGTCCTGTATCTTGACCAACAAACGCCAATAAAACTGACCTAGCACCTATATTAAGACCTACATAAAATATATACTTAAAATCATAATATTATGATCTAACAAAGTAAGAAGATGCCTTTCCGGTATGAGATGACATTGAAACGTTTGAACTTACATTTGTGTTTGGTCTTTAGCCTTTAACACATTATTCATATGACACTAAAAGTCCTTGAACTTGGACGGTAGCCTTTATACGCCATTGTATTTCTTGAAGAAATACAAACACCACGTGATTTACCATAACTTTATGGAGGAATACTACATCACAAATAGTAATAGGTCCTGAAGCTATAATTTTAAAAATTGCCAGATTAGTTTACCTTTGGTTATTGTTCAAGTACTGATGTTGCCATTCTTCACAACGTGAATCTTTACACTTGAAGAAAATGTTTACAGAAATATTCTCCTTCAGCGTATTGGGAAATCCCTGAAAAAGATCTCAACATGTAACAGTTCTCTGAATTCATTTTTAGCCCTATTCAGTTATAGTCCAGAAGAGCTTTTGGGATGCCTTCTTGTTTCATCCTGTATCGGTCCATTGGTATTGGTTATCGCTACTTCTCCTAAACTACTTAGAGGACTGCTGTGAAACTTGATACGCATATTTTGCCCAAGGCCTTATTAGTCCTAAAAGAAGACGGTGCTGCTTGAAAATCCAATATAGCCACCACAATGACTAAGGCAAAAATCTTGTTGTCACTATTTATGAACGGATGGTCATATCAACATGAATCGTTCACCTTAAGATTTCTTGTGATGTCTAGTTGGTCATAAATTAAAATGGTCCCAGTCACACACACACACACACACACACACACACACTATATATATATATATATATATATATATATATATATATATATATATATATATATATATATATATATATATATATATTGTGTGTGTGTGTGTGTGATTTCAAATATAAGTTGTTGAAGGTTAGTGAAGTAGCAAGATGTAATCTTCACTCTATTCAGTCAAACAATGAAATAAAGTATGACAGAAGTACAAAGAAAAGCAGTTTTCAGTCTTGTGATAGAGTTCTTGATATCTTGCCTATTTCTCAAAGTCATCTTCAGGCTAAAGTCCTTTTACAACTGAAAATAAATGACTTGCATATCGTTAACACTCACGGGAGGAGGAAACAGAAACAATATTTTTTTAATATAAATGTGTTAAATTTTATTTGGGTAGCGGTACCTCAGTTAATCTTGGACACAAATTTAGTCGTACCTATCTCACACAATTAGGATTTATTGATAAAATACAATCTGACTGCAGAGGCTTTGATTTAGCCAATCTTCAGAATTCAGAAATATTAAATGATCTGGCCAGTAGCTTTCACGTCTACAACCACAAGAAAGGCGTGGTTGTAGACGTGAAGGTTTCTAACAGTTAAGCTACAATAGCTATTACGATAGAGTATGGGCACTTTTTCCAGATGTTTTTACACGAACAACTACCATGACTTAAATATTTGTATTCTACACTTGTGAAATAGAATCCCTATATGATGGGTCTCTCAAGCAAGAATGTTTTAAGAAGAAAGAAATTCAGTTTTTACTGTAAAGTAGATCAGCGTAAACATAACTGGAGTTTGCAATGTATTCTTATGCCTCAACTAGATAATATATTTCATATGTGCACTCGCTATAGAAATGCGAACAGTGTCACCAAAACAGATTCATTTGCAGTGCCAAGAATAGATGACAGCAATAATAAAATTGGAAATGCAAAATATGTCACCCAGTTCGACATTCTCAAAGGAAATAGTAACAGAAATGTCTGATTTTTAGCTTCTGGTGGACTTTATCAACAGAAAGAGATGCCGCTTTAAGTGAAATATTCTCAGTCAAGATTCAAGCATTTAGCGATCAGAATAACATCTGGTCTGGATATTTGCAACGCTTACATCGACTCATTGAAGCAAATCTGACTATTGAACTAATTGATGTAACGGTGAATTATGGGTACTTGAGTTATATTTTTAAGGCATATTGCACACAGACAAGTTAAACTTACGGAAGTTAAGGTCAAGGCTATATCTGAATTCCCAGTGGCTATTATTAAAAAGCAACTGATGCGATTTGTTTGTATGGATTTTATTGAACCAACTAAAAGTAACTGGAGTTCACCATATATTCTTGTACTGGAAGCAACAAACTACTTAACGTATATGTACCGACTATAAAAAAGTGAAGAGTGTGACCGAAACAGTTGACATCATCGACAAGACATTGGACAGATCACTTTGAGACCATTCGGAAATACCTTAATATATTCAGTTATGCAAATTTGACAATTGGTTTATCGAAATGTGAGTTTTTCTGTACTTGAGTTTTATTTCTAGGACATATCGTAGGACACGGTCATGTTAAACCTATACAAGTTAAGGTCAAGGCTATCTCTCAATTCCCTATCGGTAAAAAGGAACTGAGGAAAATTTTGGGTTTGGCTGGAAGTATTACTCGAATTGTGTCACAATTGCCTGACTCTGATCAATTTGTTAAGTAAGAAAATCAAGTTTCATTGGTCTGAAAAATGTCAGAAGGTTTTTGGTATGTTAATGGTTATACTTAAGAGTGCACCAGTTGTCACGAAATTGTGTATGATTTATATCAATATGTATATGTGATCAAACATGTACTCGGGTTTCGATGCCGCCTACAGCGTCACCCGGGGGTGGTTTATTTTTTCGGTTCTAGTTATTTCGAAATACTGAGCGCGATTCAACCCATGCTGCATGTACATATTGCCTGCAGTGAACACCTAAGTACCTAGCTGCGTATATCTGTCACAGCTAGTATACATATAGAACAAATTCTAAATAAACATATTACATTACGACGAGTCTTGTCAGGAAGTTTACCTCTTTACAAAATAGTTGCATTGAACTGCAGAAGGTATAGCATCGCAATTAACATCCGGTCGCCCAAAGGAACGAGGTCAGAGACTGAGTTTTCCCGCGCGATCAAAAAGGATAGGTAAAACATAACTATCTTCTGTCACGCAAGCATCCCTAGGTCGTACACAACAGTACACCAATATTATTTTAGTCATAACCGTGATTTTAAATTAAGCTATTTCTTAATAAAGCCCTTTTGAGAGCTATTAACCCCCAAGAAAATAACCACTAAGATAAACACACATGTAAGTGGCGAGGCATTCTTCAAGCAATTTGTTAAGATAGAGGAAGACGAAATTGAACAAGGACGCCTTTTTAAGACATACCGTGACCCTTGGGCACAAGCAATCCATTTCTCCGAGGTAAACCGCACTGAACGACCTACCACAATGGAGGTCATAGCAGCCCTAGCTGCTAGAGGAATTAACTCTGAAAACATGGATACGCTGTCTAACATTGGGAAGGGAATTTTCATCCTATATCCCAAGAAGAAAGAGCTTCTAGGCAATATAATCCTGTGCGGGGGGGGGGGAGGGGGAGGGTCAAAGTGACCCCACCACCACCACCAATCACAAAATTAATACAAAGAAAGCTTGGCGACATCTATGTGTCAAGATTTCCAAAAGAAATTCCTCTGGAAGTATTCCGTGAAATATTTGAAAAAAGAACTGGAATACTTGTCTACAATACAAAATACGATACATATAAGGCAATCCCAGGGCTCTGCACCGGGGAAATTATAGTAAGAGTAAACTATCAGGATGCTGCACACATCCCAGAATTTATCAAAATCTATGGACTACCGGTCCACACCTGGTTCTACAATTGCCACATGGTACGTCCTTGTGGCAACTGTGGAAAAAAGGGTCATAATAAATGGCGATGCACTTACAAAAAAAAAACAAAAAAAAAAAAAACAGCAAACAACAGAACCAGGATGAGTTAGAAATTGACCTAGAAAATGAATCTGATGACAACTCAGTAACACAATAGAACACAACTTATGCACAGGTGGCAAGTGCGAACCCACCAACAACCAAACAGAACACACCAAAACCAACACAACAACAAGAACAAGAATCAGATACAGAACAAGACGAAATGTTGGTTGAGGCAGAAAATGACGAAACACCAACTATCAGACCACAGAATCAAACACCAGAAAACAGTGACATGGAGACTAACACAACACCAACTACACCAACAACACCATCAACATCAAGACGCCAAAGAAACAAACGAAAAGCAAAATCACCTAAACAAGAAGAACACAAAAAAGAAGCAGAAAAACGACACTTCAGACAACACCTATACCAACATAAGCAACAGAGACACAAATAACACAAGAAACAAAGAAAATAATAAGTTTGTTAAAGGAAATGCCACAACCAACAACACTTATCCTCCCAGTCAATGAACAACAACAGCACCCGAAACAACACCACAAGCATCAACACAAGCAACAGCTACACCACCAAACGATCACAACTGCACAGCACCAAACTAGAAAACTCGACCAACAAGCCCCAGGAAACAAAAAGTGCCTGAGGGACCCGAAAAATACCAACCAAAACAAAACAAACAAAACACAGCAAAAACTTCACCTCCACCACCACCACCACCACCACCAACAACAACAAAAACAACAAAAAGAAAGTAACATAATGAAATGACCATATAGTCACACATTTATAAACCAAAACTAATATAAACAACAGAAAACAAACAAACCTCGCCATATCATGGATCAAAAAGGAATAAAAATACTCTCATGCAATGTAAACGGCTAAATCCAAACAAAACTAACAAATTAATAAACTTAGCAAGAAACTACGACGTTATATGTCTACATGAAATTCACGATATATAAAAACAATTGATTACATTGAAGTAAACAAAGAACCAACTATATAGAAAGAATAAACAGTCTAAGGACCCAACCAGACTACTATTGGCAAGACCTATACATTTACTGATTTGATTTCTTAATTCCATATAGAAAGGATATTTACAATAACCACAGACAAATGCTCCACCATTGACCAATTATTCCGACTAAAGCGGATATAAAAATAGCATTCAACTCAACAAGGAAAACAGATAGAAACCGTATAGCAGTTTTTCTCGACTTTGAAAAAGTCTTTGACATAATCTGGGCCAAAGGTCTGATTGCTAAACTTAATTGATTCGGAATAACGGGGCGACTTTTTAACTGGATAAATAACTTCCTAACAGGTCGCAAAATTATAGCAAGAATAGGAAACACCCTCTCAGACGAATTTGCCCAAGAAAACGGCACCCCTCAAGGGAGCGTACTCAGCCCAATACTCTTCAACTTAAAGGTCACCGGCCATCCTCCAACATTTTCCTATTTATATCAGATTTTCATTACATGCTTAAAAATAGTTATACTCGCACAAAAATAAATAAAAAGTTATCAAGGGTAAAGAAGAAATAATAATTTAATTACTCGAAATGTAAGTATACAACGCTGTTACTTCCCCTTAGTTACGATTTCACACCTATAGAGGACGCAACCGGAAATGACGTACATTTATCCCTACAAGACGAAGTACATGCTTCTTGTTGCTGAAAAATAAAATACTATAAACTACGGATAGGGAATATTTTAGATGAAACTAATGAAAACTAATTTACTGTTCAGCCTTATATTGGTATGCGTGCAAGACGCACTAGACTGTGTCGCTTTCAAAACTGTTCCATGTTTCAATTTATTTCGAAAATTCCTGTTAATACAGGTAAAAGAATCAATCCTGGCTTCCCTGTGTCGGCAGACTTTATAAAAAAAAAAGATGAAAGAAATCGGCACACTTAAAGAATCCAAAGGAACCAAATTTGACTTCCTTTTGTTGGCCAACTTCAGAAGAAAAAATCGGCACACTAAAAGATACCAAAGTGAATTTTCCGGGGTTGGTTTGCATTGTAATAAAATAATCTATGTATTTGATATCCTGTCGGTAAGTTCAAACAATGAGTTTATTGCTCCATGCCAGCTGTGTTTATCACCCGGGCTTCTATTTGTTTGCCATATGTAATCATAATTCATATTTTGCAGGGCAATATTATATACAATAATAACTTGCTTTAAAAATACTTTATCATTTGCACTCACATTGAATGTATTTTAAAATAATGATTCTTTTTTGGTGGTTTGTTTGCGAGATACGGACTTACAGTTAACCTGGATAGAATACAATCTGGGTCAGTTTGCAATAAGTAACTTGTCATGCGTAAATGGCAGGTGCCTTCAAGCAATCGGGTGATACTTTCGTCTTATTTGCGATTTTGTTTTTTGACATAAGCGATACACACTACACTAAGGATGCATACGCAAGCCGGCACCCGCTACAAATACGGAGTTCGTGGACATGTATTTTTAAAAAATAATTTTCGCATAATGAAAACAGAAGGAATATATGATAACAATGCAATATTAATTTCTTTCATTTTATTTTCAAACAAGTGTATGTTTATCAATTTATTTTGAACCGTGAGTGTGTATGTGTGTTTGTGTGTGTGTGTGTGGGGGGGGGGGGGCACAAATTAAACACAAAATTGTTTCCTTTCTAATTTGTACGGAATGATGGAGGAAATATGATTGACAATATTGACAAGTAATGACAAGAGTAGTAAATGGGGATACCCTAGCCTCAATGGGCATTAGCATTACAGAGACCCCTGGGACACTCTAGCCTCAATGGAAATTTAACATGGAGAAAATTGCTGGGCCACTCTAGGGACAAGGGGAATTGAACATGGGGAATAGAGTTTGGGCTTGTCTAGGGACAAGGGGAATTGAACATGGGGAATAGAGTTTGGGCTTGTCTAGGGACAAGGGGAATTAACATGGGGAATAAATTGTGGGGCTTGTATAGGGACAATGGGAATAGAGTTTGGATTTGTCTAGGGACAAGGGGAATTGAATATGGGATTTTTTTTTTTTAAAAAAGTTTTTTTAAATTTAAATTTAAATTTAAATTTAAAAAAGGGTAGGCAATGGAAAGGCTATCTCTTTTCGAGAAATATGGCTGGCCCTGAAAAGGGCCTTTGGGTTTTCTTCTTCTTCTGCTTCTAATTTCTTCTTTTTCTCCACCAACTTCTTATTTTATCTCTAACACTCTTTCTCTTCTTTTCTTTCTTTTTTTTCTCCTCCTCTTCTTTCTTCTTCTCTTCCTCCTCTTCTTTCTTCCTCTTTTCATTTTCTTCTTCTTTTTCAATTTTTTCATTCCATGCTCTCATCCTTATCCTTTCCTCTTTATCCTCCTTCTCCTCCTTTATCTCTTTCATTACACCACTTATCTTGTCCTTTACCTTTCTCAAGTTATTAATTTCCATCTTTACACGATGGGGACTATAGGAATAGTGGTCTTCAACGAGTCTTATTAACATCTGCTCCATCATTCCTAAATTGTCTAAAACCGTCTTGCAATGTTTGCATCTTGTCCATTTGGTTCGAAGCCATCTTCTTTGTAGAATGGTTTGAACGACGAATACTGTGGGTTCTTATAGTGAAAGCGCGGACGTGATGGAAAACATCCCCCTTAAAACATAAAATTGATCTTACCTAGATCATGACCAAAGAAACAGCAACGCGCGGACGTGAAGGAAAACATCCCCTACTTTTCTCATTTCATATAATAAAACCCAAACTATACTCTCCACATACGCTAAGAAACAATAAACAAAATCCATAATCTACTATCCACACAATCGTACGTGATCGGTTACAAAACCCAAACTATACTCTCCACATACGCTAAGAAACAATAAACAAAATCCATAATCTACTATCCACACAATCGTACGTGATCGGTTACAAAACCCAAACTATACTCTCCACATACGCTAAGAAACAATAAACAAAATCCATAATCTACTATCCACACAATCGTACGTGAGCAGTTACAAACACAAACACACAAACACATACCCTCGCACTATGAAAAAAGAGTTAGTGTTTATAATCACACTACTCTACCTACACACACACACACACACACACACACACACACACACATTGGCAAATCGATAGTTATTTCTTTTCTAGAGTATTGGGTAGCCCTTAAAAGGGCTGTATTTTTTTTTTGAACTCCAGATGCACCTATCTAATGGTTGCACCTTCCTGGCCTGGCGCCACACACGCATCTTCTTCCCCAGTCTCCTTTCACCTTTCTTCTGGGGAGCGCAGAGGGAGGATGATTCGCTTCAACACCCCAATCCTCTGTCTCGGGAATATTGTACGACATCCTCTCTTCTCTTTTCTTTTCCTCCTCTTCCCTCTGTCTTCTCTCCTCCTCTTCCTTCTTTATTCTTTCTTCTTCTATTATAGCCTCCGCAGCCAGTTCATTTACCAGGCGCCTGACATATTCCAGATGTATCTGGAGTTCAAGAAGTTTGCTTATTCTGCTACTATTCATTCTTGTGTTGATCAATCAACAAGGGTAGCTAGACTGCCGAACGAGTTTCAATTTATAGTGAAAGCGCGTACGTGAAGGAAAACATCCCCCTAAAAACAAAAAATTGATCTTACCTAGATCATGACCAAAAAAAAAAAACAACAACGCGCGGACCTAAAAGAAACACTCACTCACTTTTTTATTCTACCCATCACTATTTTAAAATTTTTTATAAATCACTTCAATTGACTATCCACATACTCAAAGCAATCCAATCTAACCCCGAAATCTACACCTCAAACACCAAATAAAGACATCATTTTAATCTACTATCCACACCAACGTACTTGATCACTTACAAACACACAAACTCACAAACACATACCCTCACATTTTTTAAAAAGAGTTAGTGTTTATTTTCACACTACTCTACCTACACACATTGGCAAATGGATAGTTATTTCTTTTCTAGAGTATTGGGTAGCCCTGAAAAGGGCTGTTTGTTTTTTTGTTTGCTATGGCAATCTTTTAGTTTCTAAGAATGCGATGTCCTCTGAGGATAGACTTTCTGGCGATAGGTCTGCTTCTTCGGAAAGAGAAGAAGAACTCTTTGGTGTCGATACGACAATCGACAAAGCCTCTGTCAGCTTCAGGTTCTTGTTGCTGCTGTTGTTGTTGTTGCTGCTGTTGCTGCTGTCTCTGAAGTCTGTACTTCTCTGTCCATTCTTCTTTCTCCCTCTTCATTTCTTCTCTGAAAAGCTTTTCTATCAGGTCTTCAGTGATTTTTAACATTCTCACATTCTCTATTTCTTCTGGCTTCGGTATCAGACTGTGTCTGACCCTATGCAAATTCACGTAGGCTTCGTTGAGCTTAGCTAGTTTGGAACACATCTTCTTAGGAGGATGAGTCGACAATGGATGGTTAGACTGGAAACAAACCGGTTCTTAAAGTTAAATCGCGGACGTGAAGGAAAACATCCCCCACACGGTTTTCGAGTCGCAATGTACAGTGAGTGTCATGAGAGGGATAGTAAGAAGTCAAAGAGCATCAATCCAACATTCTTATAGCTAAACAAAAGACAAAGGCATTTTTTTCAAAACACAACATTTTTTATTCAAAAATCACTTAACACTAAACAACAACAACTCTAACATTTTTTAACAATAATCCAACACTAAAAGATTCTCCACTAGGTAAAGAGGGATAACAGTCTTCCATGGTTTCTAGTAATCTAGGATGACTTCTCTCAAACTGTTGATTTCTATGGTATTATCGAATTCAGCATACAGGATGACGTTCACCGTTTCATCAGGGTCTCGGTCTTTAAACTGAATTTTCACACGAATCTGGCCGGATTTTATAGGGTGGAAATGTCCCTCGTCGCTGCCTTGGTCTGGAGTGAAATCGAAAGCCCACAAAGCGTAGCCTCCTGCATAATCCTCGTACGTAATACCGTGACTGGTATTGGTTCCTAACTGTCCGGTGGCTTCGTACAGGGACAAGTACGATCTCAAGTAATTCTTCTTGGTAAAGTCAGGTTCAAACGGCCGGGTACACAAGGTTTTGCCATCGCGACTGACTTCGATTTTGGACACGCCAAAGTGTTGAAAGTAGAAAGGATTTTTTTTGGCAGCTCCGTTGAAGGCTGTATTCTCGACGATACCAACGATCAAACGTTTGGGTAACTGTCCTTGGAACAGATGATCTTCGATCATGGATCGCTGTCCCTTGGGAATGGTGAAGGTTTTCACTTCCACGCGTCGTATGGGATACTTGGCGGTCGTTCTGCTCAACGTCTGACTGATGTCGTTTCCCACTTTAGGTAACACTTCCACACGGCGTACGTAGAGTCTGGCTTCTTGGATTTTGGTTTTGTAACCGTCACTATCAGCCATCAAATGGAAAGCGGCACTGCTACGATTCAGTCTCAGGCGGACATCCACCCCGTTCAGCAAATACTTTTCTTGCAACCACATGTCCAAATGCAAACGATCCATCAGTTCTAAACTTGTGTCGGCTCCCGTGATTCTCTTTCTTCGTTCTACAAATCCATCATTGTTGTCTTTCTTTTCATCAGTTTCCAATATTTCAAACTTGGTAGGTTCGTCAGCTTCCCATACCACACAGGCATTGAGATGAGTGTTCTTGGCATCTATTCCGTACGTCAAGAGATTTTCCAGGTAGGCACGATAAGGGTAAGTATCCATGCTGCTACTGACCAGTTTGTTATTCAAGTACAAGTCTACTCCACTGAACAAGGAATGCATGAAATTGTTGACGGGAGCTACTGCTTCATCGTCTATAGGACCTCAAGTCTTATCTAGAATTTTGACTTTCAGGTACAAGTAACTGCTATTCAGATCGATGTAATCTTCGGGCTGTCCTTTGATTTCAAACTCGATGGGAGCGGAATCGGTCAGTGAGGAGACGGGGTGAAATTCCACCCATTGGGATTCTTGCATCGTCATCATCGTGGGGGGGGGGCATGGCAAACAGGTCCAGTTCCGTCTTGGAACAAGCGCAAGATTCTCGGTGCATCATTTTTTTTTGGTCTCTTTTCTCAATAATCGAAAACGTCTAAGTCTCGAACGGTTCTTCTTTTCTTGGCCTTTCTCGCTTAAAGTCTGGTGAAAGGGTGTTTTCTTCGTCGTCTCTTTCTGCCTTGTCCTTGCTGAATGCCTGACTTGGTAGCGTGCAGGGCATTTATAGGTGTCTCTCGTTGGCCTAAAATGTCTTTGCCCGTTTGCAGCAAGACATTTTTGCCTGCCCTCATGAAGGCTTCTTTAGGGTTTTGTTTGTCGATGATGACATTTTGGAGAAATTCTTTGCCTTGCGTCAGTGCCGCATCTTTCAAGGCGTGCAACCCGCGTGTCACCATCGGTTTCAACACCGGGGCCACCGAACGAAAGGCCGATTTTAACATGTCTCCTAAGCCGTGTCCTCGCTGTCGAGCAACCCCTCGCTACACTGAATACATGACTTACTTACGAGTCGTGAGAGAACCGTTTTCGAAAATGGAGTTTCACCGTGACTTTTCCTTTGGTGAATAGAATATTTTGTCCCAGATCTCCTTTTATAGCAATGTTGACCGTGTCCAAATACGACTTGCTGACAGGCAAATAGTGAGGATGGACAAATTCGCGGTGGACGTGGTAAGTGTTTCCACCTTCCTCGTCAGCGCCCGTGGCAGAATCTACTTTGAAAGGAATGACACGCAGTAACGGTACGGAGGTGTGTCCCACCACGTTGTACTCCACCACATCGGAATACACGAACATCAAATTCAGTCCTTGGTTCAGTTCTACCGGGGCACGAAATAACTTGCTAAAAGACTCGTTGTCGTAAACGATGGGTAATTCGTTTCTTTTGAGCATGGCCTTTCTCATGTCCATGTCTCCGCCCAACATGTCAAACAATTCAGGACAAAATAAAATGGACACGATTTTACTCCGTTCAAATTTCATCAAGAAGCGACGAGCTGCTTTGTGGTACTCCATGGTGACATTTTTGTTGACATGCTCCAAAGCTTTCAGAAACACGACATTAAACCTGGAGGTTATGGTGCTGACCAAATGTTGACCACTAAAATAATAGCCTGGGGGAATGAACAAGTGATAGGTGGTGTACTTTTGTGTACGGGTTTTCTTGTCATATTTGACATTGCTATCCATCCACTGTTGCATTTGCTCGTCATGAACTTCCACATCAAAAAAATTTTGATTGGGAAGGACATTGAGGACTTGGGTCGGGTGAATCATTTCTACTAAAGCCACTTCCCAATGGGCTTCGTGATCTAACTGGATGGCCTGAGGTAATTTGGCCGTGTAACAGCACAACGTGTTCTTGGGAAACACCTCCATGGAACTGTCACTGGGTAAAGTTAAGTAAAATTGGTTTTGGTGACTCATAATTCCAGAGTTCTGTGGCTGTCCGAGGGGTTACTGGACGTCAGAGGCGTGTCTCCGTCTAAAATGGGGTTCTGGTTGTGATTGAAGTGGTGACTGGCACTGGCACTGGACACAAGGTTCCCGGGGTTCCCGTTCGAGGTGAATATCAGGGAGGGATTAGGAAGCAGGTAACCGATGCAACTGCTCAATAAAATGGTCCACAATTGTTTGTCTCCTTGTTGCAAACTCAAATTGGCGATGGCTGCCCCGATGACACAATACACCACGAAGATTTGGCATAAAAAGACGATTTGTGTTTTAGGCACACGTTCTCCACACCACACCCACAAGGGTTGTTTTTGTAAATCTTGCACAGAAGAACTAGGTGAAGGAGGAGTGGTCGACGTAGCTGCGTCTCCTGTGTGAAAGGGCATGATGGTCACTTCTTTTTACAGTCGATGACTTGCGAAGCGTCGATCCAAGAATCAAAACTGGGTGGATATCCTTTCCAACGTACTTTGACTTCTTTGACATGTCGTTTGCCCACTTTACGGGTTCTGCGTTCGAGAATGCTTTCGATGTCGTACACGTCGTCTTCTTTTTTGGTGACACGTTGTAACTCGGGCAAATAAAACGTTCCTTTGAGCACTTCTCCGTTCATGTCTTCCAATTTATAGACGGCAGGATGACGGCCATGCACTCGTCCAGTGACGCGAAACAATTCGGTCGTCCAGTTAGGTAAGTAACCTTTGTCGAAAGTGCGTTTGGTTTTGCCAATGCGCACCCAATCTCCTACGGCCAACTCTCCACTTTTCTTGGGGACAGCCTTCGTCGGGGACGTACCAAACAGGCGCTCAAACACCAACACTTCGTTCTCGGGAGTCACGTCTTGCGGGGCACGTCCAATGCTTCGATGGTAAGATTGGTTGTACGCTTGCACCAGGTGCGGTAAGATGTCGATGTACTTCGGAGTGTGGTGATGCGTAAAATATTTCCACATGCGTTCTTTCAAAGTGCGTTGAAAACGTTCCACGATGCTGGCTTTGGTTTCGGGATTCTCGGTGGTAAAAAAATGAATGTCACGTTTCTTTAATTCTTTTTGGAAAGCTTGGTTCAGAAATTCGGTGCCTTTGTCCGTTTGCCATCGAAGAGGGTGACGACCGCTTTGTTTCAACACTCATTGCAGGGCTCGCACTAACTCGCTGCTCGATTTGGAAGTCAAGGGTACGACCCAGGCAAATTTGGAAAAGACGTCGATGACACAAAACAAATATTTGTAGCCACGATTGTAGCTGGCCCAATGAGAGACGTCGGCTTAATCGGCTTGCCATTGATGATCGATGCCTTCCACTCGGGTGCGACTTCTGGCAAACTTGCGTCGAATGGATTTGTGTAAAGTGTAGGTAGCTTGTTCTTGTAACCATCGTTGCACTTGAGGTAAACGGAGACTTTTCAGTCGCGTTTTGGCAGCACGATACAATTTTTGAACTCCTGCGTAACCTGCAGGATGCGAGGGATCGTAGTAAATGCTGGCTAAGACTTTTTTCATTTTTTTTGTGTTGGTTGGTGTGTTAATAAGACACCCACTCTTGGAGGATGCTACTCTTTTTCTCTTGGGGTACTTTCTTGGATTGCAATGCTTTTCGTGTGCGGCCGGCAATAGGTGTTGAAGAGGAGGATGTCTGAGCGGGGGATATCGGTTCTTGTTTCACTTCTGTCTTCACTTCTGTCTTCACTTTCTTTTTCTCTTGTCATGAAGAAGGGGTGGCCATCATCTTTTTAATCCATCCAATTCTGGAGGTAGGTGGTGTTGTTAACTTGCGTACTTTTTCTGGTGGAGTTTGAAACCATTCTTCTTCTTCTCTTTTTTCTGTCTTGGTCACTGGTACTGGTGGTACTGGTACTGGTACTGGTACTGGTGATGGTGCTGGACTTTTCATCAAGGTCTTAAAATCTTTTAGAGTGCGTAGAGCTGTTTCGTCTAAAGCTTTCTGGTGAAAGAGTTGCAGTCGTTGCAAGAGTTGACCGTACTTTTGCGATTTTTCTGTTTCGGACAAATCTTGGCGATCTATCAAGGACTGCAATTCGTGTTGTAACTGGGACATTTCGCTCAAATTGGGATTGGGAGGTAAATGCGGGGTGCGTTGTTCTTGCCACCGATGGTATTCCATCCATCGTTTGTAAGGCACTAAAGCTAGTTTTCGTCCTTCCATGGGGTTGTCAGGGGTTGATTCTGAGATCTTGTGACTTCCGAAGGCCTTTTTATCTTGCTCCCACCAGTCCTCCCAACATCGTTCCCAAGACTCCTTTCAGTATGGGGCCTAACAAGAGAGGCAAAATGCCTCCACGTTGGACCAACATCTTCTTTTTTTGACGAATGGGAATTTTCTTTTGAACCATTTGGCGAAGAACGTGACGATGTTTGCCTAAGCATTGTTTCTGGTGTTTGGACAAAGGGGATCGTGCCTTTCAAAACATTCAAACAACATTCGCACACGGTATCGATGACCTCTTTGGAGGCCGTTTGAATGAGTTTTTTTCGTAGGGGTGGAGAAGCTTTGGACAGGACAGATAACATGTCCCCATGTTTGGCTAAACGTGGTGGCAGTCCTTTCCTTTTCTTTCCTTGGGGTTTTCTGGAGGGTGACATCTTTGAATCTTCAGGAGCACCAAAAAAACACTGATACCCTACTCGATCACAGGTCTTTTTTATACTGGAACGCGTCGCCACTGATTGTCTTGACGTCGTATCAGTTTGAGGACAGGCATGACACGTCGTGCAGGGGTACGTAACGGACTAAATCGAGCCAGTTCTTGCTTGGACAAATCCAGTAAACTTTGTTACATGCCCGATCTTTCATGGACTTTGATTTTGGGAGAAGGTACTTTGTGAGCAGCAGCCACTGCTACTAAATTGGAGGGTCCTGCCACTGGGGAAGTTCTTTTGGGGTTCATCAACGGAGAAGTTCTTGGTGTGATCAAAGTCTCCAAGTACTCTTCAGTTCCTGTTGTTATTAACGGAGAAGTGGACAAACGTGAGGATGCCGGAGACGCAGTCACTGCCGTGGCAGATCGTGGTTTGCGAGTGTAATGTTGCGTCCTGGCCGAAGTGCCTCTCTTGCGACTAGTTTTCTTCGGTGGACTTTCCTTTTTCTGGGGACTTTTTTCTGTTTCTTTTTCTGGGGGCTTCTTTTCTTTTTCCGGGGTGGTGGTGGTGTCTGGTAAGATCAGGGTCCTGCCACTGGAGAAGTTCTCCTTGGGGACATGGTCTTTTTCTTCTTGGGGATTCGTTGGACTTTTGTCTTGGGTATAACTTTGGGGGCATTAGGATCCCATCTTAAGAGTGAGCGAATGATGACCCCTCCTAGAGTACCGCTCCCTCCAGGTTTCAAAATGATTTGTTTTTTGGTTTGAGTGTCGATGCGGGGATCGGCCAGTTGGACCAAAGCGACTTTGTTTCGATCGAAAAAGCGTTTGGTTTGATGAGGAATCTGAGTGATTCCTTGGAGTAATTGACGTGCCGTCACCGTGAACCATCGTAAGACTTCTTTGAGACTAGCTTCTAAGACACGAGCTCGTGTTTGTGGATTTTTTTCTCGACTGATGCCATACAAGGCACGAATCAATTTGACGGGAAGATGCGACTGAAGGGACGTCATGTTCACACTGTGTGAGACAGACGAAAAAGGGTTTGAGGTTTTTATAGATGTTTTGATGGGTAGTGAAATGAAGTCGAGGACGGAGACGTGTACAGGACAGGCCCTCCGTCTTGGCACCAGTGGTGAAACAAGTGGGTACGAAATCGCAAATCCTCGGGAGTCGTAGGTTTCAAATCGACGAGTAAATAGGCGTGTGGCGTTTGAGTGGCATCGTCGTACGCCTGAATCAGCCAAGGCGTTCCTAACTGTTTGGCTAAGACTTGCACTTGCGATTTATCTCGAGGGCTTTTAAACAAGACCACGTAATGCGCATTGAGACTGATGGTGCGATGGGCTTTACTTTGTTGAAACAAATTTTGGGTGATGTAAACGACACTGGCATTACGGTGATGCCCTTTGTGCGTGAACCACAGTTTAATTTCTTCTTCGTCTTCTCCTAACATGTCGTCGAAAATGACCAAATGGGTTTGACGGGAGTCAGAGACGATGCCGTCGTCTTCTTTAGGAATGCCTTCCACAAACACGATGGAATCGCCTTGACTTTCTCGCAAGAGGTTGTACGCCGATTGCCACTCTTTGTAACACCACACGATCTGTTGAGGTGGCCAATCGATCAAATGATGTTTATGTTCGATCAAACGTTTGACGAATTCGGTTTTTCCTGAACCGCTAGGTCCAGCAATGAGCATGTTAAAGGGATGGCGAAGATACAAAGCCTCCCAACTGGCACGATCTAAGTGTTCGTCGATGACTTTGACAGTAGAGGAAGAGGGAGCAGAGACAGCAGAGGTAGCCATTGTGTGAGAAATGTCACTTGTGACACGAAAACAAACAAGACAAGTGTTTATATACTTTTTTCAGAACACGTTTATTGAATGTTTTTTTTCAAACATGAATACGAAAGACAAAAATACATAAAAGCCAAAGGCTTAAGTACAAGGATAAAAGGCACATGATAACCATGAACGTGGAATAAAAACAAGTGTCTGTACAACATGTTTTGGGTAATGTTCTAAGCAGTTCTATAGTAGGGGGTAAGGTCACACAAGTGTCCTCCCGAAAGGGTCTTTCAGGCCTGTCCACGACAGTCCCGTCCTGGGTGACGGGTTCTTCTGGCACCGTCACTAACACGGGTTGAAAAGTAACTTTTTTCCTTGAATTACTCTCGTACATACTGGGCCACCTCTTGGGTCCAAGCCAAACCAATCTGGTTTCTTCTTCGTCAACGACATGGTAAGTTACTTCAATGAATAATGAACTATCGATCTTGCCTAGGGTTCCTTTTTATATACAGACCAATATCGACGTGACCGTACGGCAACGTAAAGTGATTGGGAAGTCGCACTCGCTTCTGGTATACAATTTGATAGACTTTTTCCAAGGGTCGACTGACGATGTGGTGAGTGGGTAAACGTACAATCTTGTTCGGTTGATAGGTGGTCACTTTAAAGTTTCCATCCTCTCCCGATTGCAAGGCTTCTTTCAATACCCCAAAGTTGACCACTCGACTGGTACGATGATTCAGAGTCAGTCCTTTCACTTTGCACGTCGTGTGCACTTCTCCTTGTTCGTCCCGGTATTCGTAGCCGTAATTTTTGGGGCCGCCACTGACGAAACTTAGAATCTTGTCGTCGGGATGCTCGTCTGTCCAGGCTCCTAAACGGTCCCCTTCGATGTCAGGGTGATGTTGACTCGGGTGATGGATGTAAATGCAACTGTCCGTGTCAAAGTACAGGACGCGTTCTTCTAACAGTTCTAAAGCTTCGTACAATTTTAAGCGAGCATGAGCTGTCACGTAAGCCGCAATGATGACATTTCCAAAAGGGTCGTCTTGTACAAAGTCCAGATCTTCTTCGTAATTGACCAAGATCAAATCCTCTCGAACGACGTCCACGTGTTTCATGTATTTGGTTTTGTCGTGAATCATCTGGAAGTAGCGGGAAGGTTCTGTCAAATATTCCGTCTTGGGTAAACACGGTCGTTGTGCCATTTTACCCCACAAGCAATTTAATATCACTTTGGCAAACGATCGCCTGCCTTCGTTTTTTTCGATGTGGTCTAAAGAGATGCCTTCTTGTTCGTAGTATTTCGCTTTGAATTGTATTTGGTCTTCGGGAGTGTGACACCAGGAAGGATAGCCGCTGGCTTCTTGTTTCAGTTTCAAAAAGGCATCCACGTAGTCGGCGAAAATGCCTTTCTGAGTAGGGTCACCCTTGTGGTACTGTTGTGTCTTGGGAAAGTGGCAAATTTCGTACACTTCTAACAGTTGGTATCCCATGTCCAGAGCTTTGAACAATTCCACGCTGACCCAGGTTCCCGTCAAGACCCGTTCTTCCTGGCTGTGATGGCAAGGTTGGTCCTGGTTGCACGTTTCGGCACAAGTACGGCACAAGGGAAACATCAGTTTGCCTTGACAATGGTGAAGTAAGACGGGATGGTACAGGTTCGTGGGAGGCAAAACTTTACACTTGATCAAGCCTTCGTATTGTCGAATGTTTTTCAGGTCGATGTGTTCCGTCAGCAATTGCGGGTGCCCTACGGGAAAGCGACAATATTTGCACACGTAGGGATACAGCGAACACACGTCCAAGTATTTGATTTCTTCTCCTTTCTCTTCGTCGGCTTGGTACAGCAAACAGGTGGCATTGGTCCTTCCTCCGTACAAACTATCCCTCGGGTTCAACGGGTCCATGAACTGGTAACTTTCCACAAGGCGTTTAAACTCGAGATCGGTTTTCAAACGGTGATCGTACTCGTGTTCCCACATTTCCACCACTTGGTATCCTTGCTGTTCTAACTTTAGGCGCCGCTGACAAGTGTCCTGGTACAAGTCTTCCATGGTTTGTTGCAAAAACTGATTTTTAGTGTCACGGTCAGGGTAACAGACGGGACATCCATGAAATAAGCAACCGTTAAACTCGTACACGATCTTGGGGTTTTCTAAGTCCCAGCCATCGACAGAATACGTTCCGATGGTCTTTTCGCCTCCTCCGTTGCGGGCATGCTGAATCCATTTGTCTTCCTTGTCGGACAAGTAATGTAACCAGCGTAGGGCTTTGACCGAGTATTGACGCTTGACATAGTGGGTCGTTTGAGGGCTGATGACAGCCACAGTGTTTTCAGGCATGAATCGTTGTCGGTACACTAAGGAACACGCTTTGGCAATGGTGCAAGCTTCTTTCAAAGGATAGACCCCTCCGTGTTCCATGAACAGTTCTCGAAATGTCCACGTCGGAACGACAATACTTTAGCATTTCTTCCTGAAAGTCGAAAGGGTCCGAGGCGTGAGCCTGGTACCAAGCGTAGAGAGCTTCTCGTTGTTCGGTACGCATGTTGTCGGGGTCGTAATAGTGAGCCTCAGGCAAATGGGGTAGAACGGCATGTTGATTGGCTTCCGTATTGAAAAAGTGTGGAAAGTACCCTTTAGCCATTTCTGTCATTCCAAACGTTTTAGGCATTCGACTCAAAGGCATGGCCAAATAGCTCATCGAATCTTTAAACTGTACTTGTCCCACTTGCATGAAAATGATTTTAGCTCCGTTCAAAGTCACTTTAGGACGCTCGGTGCCTTGTTCCGTAAAGTACCTCAAAAGAAACTGTCCATCGTATCCGGAGAAATTGTGAGCCATCACCGTGGCATGACGATGACAATCTCCGTAACGTTCGATGTCCTCTTGGCTCCACGTCTTGTCGATGGGGTCTAAGACCCATCGGGCAAAATCGGCTAACGTGTTCGGTCCCCGAAAGATTTTTTCACGCCCTCCAGGAATCTTGCTGCAGTGAGGGCAATGACTGAAGATAGGTTCTTGAATGCACTTCTCGCACGCTCGACGAGCCACGCACAAATTAGGAATGTGAATGCCGGTCTCTTGCATGCATTCGAAATCGAAAAAGATGAAATTGCCTTTCTACTTGTGACCGTCCTCTTCCTTTGGTGGGGGTTGGTATTTTTGCACGTAACATTGGTGTTCCAAGTCCACGATGTGGTGACAAATGTGACATTTTTTCTTTCCTCGACATACGTGTGCCTTGGTACTATTGGTACGTATGCCTTGTCCACACGTAGGCCACAATCTCAGGAGTTGACAAGCACATTTCTTCTGTGAACCTTGTGTTTTCAAATGTTGCTGGTAACAGGTAGAACTGACAAACGTGCGCAGACAAGTTGAACAAGTCACTGGTTCTTCGCTCAGACAAGGTGGAGAGGCCAAACATCCTGGGCATTTCCATCCACAAGACTTGTGTTGCTCTCGATTGTTATAACCATAATCACATTTCTCACAATAATAACCGTATCCCAGGAATCCAGTGATACTGGTAATGGTATCGAAATGTTCATCGTGATAATAGACATGAATGTATTTTCCGTCCTTAAAATGTTGGCCTCGAAACAACAGAGACCCACGCATTTCTTGAGGGTGCACTTTCAAGGTGTAGCGTGGAGCTAGGGCATCTTGCAATTTTTGCATCTCAGGAATGCCACAGGGTGTGTCTTTGGACAGGCCAGCTTGTTGCAACAGGAGTTCTGCTTCGTTTCGTTGTTTGGCTCGGTCCGATTGTTGAATAGTTTTCCAGGCTCTTTTCCATTCTGTCGTGTCGTTCTTGTTGGCATAGGTTCGTCCCACCACGATGGCTCGAGCTAAACACATCTGGTCTTGAGGGTTGTTAATTCGGACGAGACTTGTTTTGGTGTTGCGAAGGTCGTCCACCAATAACATCTTTTTGCGTCCAGTCCCTTGAGGAGGAGAGACGTGAGCCATTTTCAGTGTGGCTTTACCATCGGTGATGTCAAACTGGTCATTAGATTGTTGTACGTGTTGAATCTTGTCCATGACTTTGGAAGGGGTTAGTTCTGCGGGTCTGCTAAACTCGATCCAAACAGGGGATTTCAAACCGTCGTGTTGTATGGATAGTGTCAAGCGATCGTCTTCTTTGGCTTGACATTGTCGCTTGAGTGCGGTGAGCAAAGAATCCCACATCTCGGTGATAAACCCTTCTGCTTTCTCTAAGGGTACGTCGGACTTGAAATCTTTAAACTTCACCGTGTAGGTGTAAGCCGTGGTTCTAAATTTTCTAGAGGAGCGCTTTTCCGTCTCTCGAATGGAATAGTATTTTTCAGGATTGACTAAGGGTGGTGAACTTGGTTTAGAGGTTTCAAATTCTGGTTCACTCATGTCCTCTTCAAAATCACTGGCATGAATTTGTGCCAAGATTTCAGCCCTGGTACGAGGCGATAGATCACGTTTCTGCCTCTTACTTTCTTCTTCTTCTTTCTTCTCAAATGAATAGGATCGTTTCATCTTGAGTGAAAAACGTCAAATGACTCAAGTTCAAACACCATAGACTAATTTATAGTCATGGCCAACCAGCGTATATAAAAAGGGTGTGTGTCTTGTCCTTTCACTATTCATTTCACTCTCAAGCCGAGCACAACGATGGATGAGACTAACCAAATCGAACGTTTCGTCAGAGCTTTGCGAGGGGTCATTAGAAAATTCTCTTCAGACCAGCCGACGGACTACTCTCCTTCCTTTCGAGATAAAAGTCAAGATACTTGCTATATCTGTCAGAAGAAAGGGCATTGGTCTTCAGAGTGTCCAGACCGTCAAAAAAGAAAAAAAAACAGGGGCTAAAAAAGACAAAAGTCAAGATACCTGTTATTATTGTAAAGAAAAAGGACATTGGTCTCCAGATTGCCCAAAAAAGAAACAAGAGGAGTCAGAAGAAAAGAAGGATTCTTCAGAAGAAGAGAGGGATTCTTCGGAAGAAGAGAGGGATTCTTCGAAAGAAGAGAGGGATTCTTCAGAGGAAGAAAGAAGACAATTCTATTTAAAAGAAGCAAAGAAACAGGAGAAGAATAGAAGAAGGGAAGAAAATGAGGAAAAAACGGTGAAGAAATTCAAAAAACAGAGAGATTAAACAAGGAGAAAGAAGAAGTCAATGAACTTTTAATTAAAGTGTTCTGTGATGAATTGTGAATTGGATTCTGAAAAATGGAGAAAAGAATACATGAATGATATAAGATAAGTGTCTTTGAGTTTTGATTTTAAAATAAGAAGCTACACTCACGCACTCATACACAGACACGTACTATAAGGGTTAAATGGGTGGGGTTTATTTTTGAGTTATTGGCAAATTGAAATTGTATTTCTTTTCGAGAAATGTGGGTGGCCCTGAAAAGGGCCTTTTTTCTTTATGGTGTAGGAGTGAGTTTAACCAATCAACTTTAACTGCCTTAAGCCTTTGCCACGGCCAAGGCCTACTTCTGATGATTGGGTTGAAATCACTAAGGGTGGTATGACAGGCTTAGTCACAGGGTTGGCGTGTTTAGCTCGGGAAGGTCGTATTCTCTTCGGTCGTGATAAAGAAGTCTGATACATTTGTTTCAGACTTCTTAACTCCGCTAAAATGTCCAACAGTACCGTAACCGTTTGATTTTCACCCTCTTGTTTCTTTGCTGCTACTTCTTCTTGCTGTTGTTGCTGTTGTTTTTTTCTTACCTCTTCTTGTTGCTGTTGCTGTTGCTGTAGGAGAAAAGCTTGTTCCGCTTCCTTTTGTCGTTGCATAAATTTCTCCAATTCTTCTTTCTGTCTCTGTCTAAAATTCTCCACTTGCGGTAATGACGAAGGTTCCGGAACAAATTCTTGCGAGGTAAGAAAATCCACAAAATCCCAATGTACCTCTTCTGAAAGTAAGTCCGGGTTCCCTTGGGCGGTCTCCCCTGCTGGTGCACCCCAATGGATCGTTTTCTGAATTTCCGTCATGTTGAATCACTGTCGCATAGATTGACTGCACACAAGCGCTAGCGAATCTATATAGACCAACTGACGTCACAGACTAATCTCTTCGGATTGGATGCGGGTTGACTGAATTTTGTAACGCGTGTTTGGATTGGTGAATGAACTCAATCCGTTTCAATCCTACCTCTACCTATAAATAAGCGCAGTTCAGTGCATTGATTCACTTGTTCTCGTCGCTTCAAGATGTGGACCGATGTGCAATCTTCTACGCTTGTGTCTTCCATGATGTTCCGGACGGACATACCCATGTATGTCCGATCCAAGTGGGCCGTTGTCCACAGGACAAACACCAGTCTGTAGATACGTAGGATCTACGTAGAAAGACAAGGATGCCTCAAAAGAGTCCTGATTTACGGTCCTACAGATAAACGCAGCCTAAGGACAAGAAGAAGACCAATGCGGTGCCCTTTATGTTAATGGATACATTAACATAAACCCAAAGGCCCTTTTCAGGGCCAGCCATATTTCTCGAAAAGAGATAGCCTTTCCATTGCCTACCCTTTTTTAAATTTAAATTTAAATTTAAATTTAAAAAAACTTTTTTTAAAAAAAAATCCCATATTCAATTCCCCTTGTCCCTAGACAAATCCAAACTCTATTCCCATTGTCCCTATACAAGCCCCACAATTTATTCCCCATGTTAATTCCCCTTGTCCCTAGACAAGCCCAAACTCTATTCCCCATGTTCAATTCCCCTTGTCCCTAGACAAGCCCAAACTCTATTCCCCATGTTCAATTCCCCTTGTCCCTAGAGTGGCCCAGCAATTTTCTCCATGTTAAATTTCCATTGAGGCTAGAGTGTCCCAGGGGTCTCTGTAATGCTAATTCCCATTGAGGCTAGGGTATCCCCATTTACTACTGACAAGCTTTCAATTTACTCGGGCAAACACTAAGACACCTTGAAAAATAAAAACAATAAAATTAACTGGTAAGAGCTTCATATTGCAGCAACTAAATACTGACAAAATGCTCAACATTATTCTTCCCCCTTCTCTCTCTCTCTCATGTATAATCTAGTATGTATTGTATGCAGCTGTGTTGCAACGTGAAGCTTAAACTTAAGTATATTTGTTATAATATCTCTTGTACAATACCCTTTGCAAAATCTATACGCATTATGTAGAATATTATCTGTTGCGTATTTTTGTTTTATAAATGATTATTGATAATTTGACAGGAAGACTTAAACTGAGAACGTCGTTGTGCAGATGCACCATATTTGCAGTACAAAAGCACGAGCATACGCTATATTACATAGACATTTAAGTGGGGAAATTAAGCACTTGAACGGCTAGGTTGAATAGAAGGGATAAATGTACGTCATATCCGGTTTTGGCACGCGGAAACTACCGATTGTTTACGGAGATTGCCGAATCATTTTTTCATTTTATAAAACGGAGTTTTAAGTCTAATTAAACATTTTTATGGTGTGCTTACATAACCAATGCGTTTTGTTTATAACTATAATAATATCACACGTTTGTACAATATAGGTGGCAGGTGACCTTTAATGATAAACGACCTAGACCATAACCTGGCCTCCAATAAAGTCAATCTATCTCAATTTGCCGACGATAGCGGCATCTGGAGAGCCGGAAACCCCGCTAGTAAACCAGTTATAAAAGAATTACAACTTAGCCTAGACAACATAGGAAAAGGGCTGACAATTGGGACTTCGAAATCTCGCATGAAAAAACAGTAGCAATAACATTCTCCCCAAAACGCAAATATAACTATTATACTCAAACTTATATATCCAGGGAAAATTAATTAAATATGTTAAAGTGGTCAAATTCCTAGGCATGTATTTTGATAGTCACCTAACTTGGAAACAACACATAGAATACATAATTACAAACTGTAATAATCATCTAAATGTATTACGAAACCTAAAAGGAACATCTTCGGAACAAACCATGACACTCTACTCAAGATATATGTCACTAATTAGATCAAAACTGGACTATGGCTGCCAAGTCTATAACTCTGATAAACTAACATGGTTAAAAAAGCTAGACGCAATACAACGTAAAGCACTACTAGTGTGCACCGGAGCCCTCCCGTCAACTTCCCTTGACGTGCTCCATATCCTAACCGGGGAATTACCATTATACCTGAGAAGGCAATAAATGACACTCAGGTACACCATTAGGCTGAATAACCACCCCAACACTCATCCTACCGAAATCGCAATTAATAAATGTAACATCACATTTAAAAACAAATTAGTACCAAATATCCTAGGCGGAAAACTCTCCCTGAGCTCAGGGGGAAAATACCTATCCTAAAGCAACAACAAGAATACGTAAAATCACCCAACCTAACCACCTGGATGCAAACTACCACGAGGGTTAACACCAAGGCCACTGAATACGGGAACAAACACGAACAAGAAAACAAACTTAAAACAATAATAGCAAATGACATCCGACAGTCATATGAAGGATTCACTAAAGTCTGTACAGACAGATCTAAAACAGATACACCACCAAGAACGGCTGCTGTAATAGTTATCCCAGAATGCAACATTTAAATGGGATCCCGATTGCCATATTGTTGCTCAATCTTCACCACTGAATTCTGGACAATCACTGAAGCGCTCAAATGGATAAAAGATGATAACATACCAAATACGGTCATAATAAGCGATTCTCTTAGTGTAATCACATCAATCAAACATCGTCACACTAGGACCAGAGAGCATTTCCTTGACAGGGCCTTCTGTATGCTCAAAGAACTATCCACAAGAAATCAGAGAGTTGACGTCATGTGGATACCATCGCATATAGGAATCCCTGGAAACGAACAAGCCGACAAAATAGCAAAAACCAAATTAGGAGACCCCAACCCTATCCAATTAAAATATAGCATAACCGAAGCACAGACCACCTAAGGGCTCCAGTGTAGACCAAAA
This sequence comes from Sinohyriopsis cumingii, assembly GCA_028554795.2. Classification (NCBI taxonomy): domain Eukaryota; kingdom Metazoa; phylum Mollusca; class Bivalvia; order Unionida; family Unionidae; genus Sinohyriopsis; species Sinohyriopsis cumingii. Next base: position 2,471,610 of record CM068838.1, on the reverse strand, counting down.
ACTCATTAACAGAATTATGACAGGAAAAGCAAGGTTAGCAGGAAGCTTTGGCAGATTTATCGGACCCAAACCAGCTAACATAAACTGTTATAACTGTCACACTGTAGAAAACCTAAACCATATATTCAATGATTGCACAAAGTACAGGAAAGCAAGGAACAACTTCCAGAAAGTTCAAAAGGAAATTAGATTACCCTATAAATACCCAGACATATATATATATATATATATATATATATATATATATATATATATATATATATATATATATATATATATATATATATATATATATATATATATATATATATATATATATATATATCCCTTGATGTTTAATAAGACCTTGTTTATATTGGGGTGTAGATCATATACTTTTATTTGTTGATCATTGATAGGACGAAATTCACGTTTGTTTAAAATTCCATTCGTTAAATTCATGGTTGAGTTTTCTCGTTGCGTTACTTGTTGTTGATAGTTCCATGTTAGGAACTTTATAATTTTCCTTATCTTTTTGTTTATAATGGCGTCAGATTTGTTAATATTTCATTTCCATTTATAAATAAACATCTTATTAACGCAGCTGCTTTGGGTGTCTTCACTAATCCAGTCCCATCCCGGCTTCATCTTCTGACACCAGTTATTTTAGCTCAAAACTTCAGTCAATCATTTGAAATATATTTTGTGATGTTGGGGTTATAGCAGTTTTGATTCAAGGAGACAAATATTTTGTAGATCATCCAGTGTGCTTAGTTTTCTAAACAAAAGACGTATACACGCTCCAGGGAAATGTTTCGATAATCAAGAAGGCATGTTTGCGTCTCATATTAGCTTTACACCAAGGGAAAATATAATTTAAAAAATCTAATTTACTTTCTGGTGTATAGAATTATATTGCTGCGTGCATATTATGTGTGATTCATAAGACTTCATCTTGCGTAATTTTTAATCACCTGTAGATAAGAGAAATCTGGAGTGTATAAATCTTTGGTTTTGTTATGAGGGTAGGCGTGTTATTTATTGACTTCTTATAATGATTAATTGTTATATACATGTATATTTGTATAGCTCACTTTAATCCAAAATTGTTCACTGCGTACCTGTCAAGGGAAATTGATTTTGTAAACATCTGAACACATAGATGTTTCTGTGATTGTGTGCGAGACATTCAGATCGTTATTTATGTAAGCATGTTATCTTCATTCAAGACATTGAAATTATCCCGTGGAATAACCTCGTTTCTCATGTTCTTTATTGAAAATTGTTGTATCCGATTTTATCTTGCTGACAACTTAGAATTTTCAAGAAGTTATCTTTTGACCCTTAACCTGTTTCTACTATTACGTATTAGATTTTTACATGACCTTGTTTACTTGATAAATTACTCATTCTTGCGTTAACGTCTTGAAGCAGAATCAGTCTTACTGTTATGTTCAATATTTAATTTATGTAGAATTATTCATTCAAACTATTATTCAATGGAACTAGAAAGTGCTCATCAATAGTATTCTTGAACAGAAACATTAATTTGCAATTATTGTAGATTCAGACAAGAAATGTTAGGATTATAATATTGTGATACATCAAAAGACTATTAGCACATTATCACA